>PNEQ01093946.1:0-51197 GCA_003012365.1 Medauroidea extradentata | reverse complement strand
CCATATTATATATATATTTTTTACTAGAATTGTACGTATGATATCGATACACTCCAACACCGTTTAATCGATCAACATGAAACTTGATACACATTTATATTTTGCCATGGAGACAGTTTTTATGCCATCCGTTTTACTCAAACTCGTCAACTCGCCACCAGATGGGTCTGCAGAGCGTCAACTTACCTAGCTTCCCACATTGGCATATAGGGCATAAGGAGGGGGGGGGGGGTCCGCAATTCGACCAACATTTATTTTTATATTTACACGGCAAGACATTGTCTGTCAGATTCTTCGAGTTAAATATAAATAAAATAATTTCCATACCCAACAAGAACCGCACAAACAACGTATTTTCGGCCGCAGAAACAAACAAGCTTTAAATATTACTGGACTACCTGACAATATATTGTCTTTCTGATGATTTTGATCGTAACATGTATACATCGCCATATTAAAATAATACACAAAAGCTAAACCAAACTCATTTCTGAAAGCACTTTTGTAGACTATATAAATCGTAACGGTTAGTCAAAATTTTTTTCAAAGACGGTTACTATAGGAAATATATTAATAATACCATACAACAATGAATTATTTTATCCAGTTTGAGTACCCTTATTTTTAGCCGTTATTATTTATTAAACCGTCAGCAACTTTTCGTTCGAAAACGATGCACTGTTATACTCTGTCGTATTTGTAGCCCAGCGCGTTTCAAACATATCTCTGCAATAAAACATCCTACATAATTACGTTCAGCAGAGTACCTACTTTTCTCGATAGTATATTACAATTATGCAATTCCTGTAAGACATTTCTAGGCCCGTTGAACGTGTGTAAACTGCAGTGCGGTTGACACCCACCAGTTTGCGGGTAGCTTTATGTGGCAAATGTTGATATACACGGTTCGCGATAATGTGAGTACTATTGAAGACAATCGTGTTAAAAACAATAAATAAAAATATTATTTATTGTGACTTGAGACGTTGGCTGCTGAATATTCACTTCGTTATGTAGACATTTCTGTTTATATTAAAAAGTGGCAGAAAAATACAATATAACTGAAAGGGGAAAAATGTTAAGTAGGGTTTCAAAAGTGGTCATTTGATCCTGAATGGCCTATAGCAGCGAAGAGCCAGCTGTAGGACGCGTGGAAAACTTCAAGGGCACACGCGCATGTTTGCAGAACGCGCCGGCGTGCGAGCGTGTAATTGTCCTGGGCACGTCGCAACAGCAAACACAAGTGGGTGAATTTCAGCACGTTCTCACCCCCCCCCCCCCTCCCCAACACTCTAGCCATGCCAGGGGCTCGACTGGCGATTGTGCGGAAGCTTAGCCGTGCCGTCGAAGAACAACACCCGCCCTGCAGGACTGCGGCGTTGCCACGTTTACCGCTCCCCCCCCCCCCCATCATCTACACGCCACGCCATTCCAGTAATATCTGGCAACTTCCCGTACTTCCTGTGGACCAAACAGTCCAACGTACTAACATCGCTATACTCTAGCCCACAAACGAGTGGAGATATTGACAGCTGGTTACTGGCATTTCACAAAATTAATTAGAATGAGTTATTTTTAAGAAACCATTTTTTAACTTACTTAATAAGCGAGTTGGCAGGAAACTATGTCAATAACACTAAATACCCTAGAAACGAAACGATGATACACAGCGAACCTAAGCAAAATTTGCTAACATTCGTTCGAGGGACAGACTATAGCAGAAAACTACCAACATCGACGTTTTTTTTTTTTTTTTGCGCTTTTCGATTACTTAGATTAAGCAGAATACATTATTACTAGAGACTGTAAACTTTCGCCAAATTCAATTACCCGCATGTCACAATCAATTGTCCTACCATACTCAAGCCTCGTATATTAGTTCATTGTCTGTTGTTCCAGTGAGTAGCAGATACTGGGCAAATGGTCAGGGTTTGAGTATGCATAAGATAGTTGATTTTAACATGAATGTCATTGACTTGACGAAATTTTCCTGATAACTCTGTTCCTCGGAGGCATAACACACTATGTCCACTTTTTCTCAAACTGCACTTTTCACACGTACTTTTTAGTGACATACAACTCACAAAGTCTGTGTTGTATCAAAAACCCATATTTTTTGGGTATTTAATAGCTAAATGCACTAGTGAATAGCACAGTTTAAACTGCTCTCCTGAAAAATAAGTTTTTTGTGACATAGTGTCTTGTGTCTCCGAGGTACAGAATTATTAATCAATTTAAGGTGCCGACTGCACAGGTTGCTTCCGCGCTTCCTAGGCTGTTACCAGATTATTCAAAACTACACGTCGTGCGTTAGTGATACCTGCTTAGAAATCGCACTCTAAGATCGTTGCACGTGTATTACCTATTTACCTATTTCAGGTTCACACTACTCATTAAAGCATATTTTCTAGCGGACAAAAATGGCAAAAAAAGAGTGTTTTGTGGTTGTTTATGGGTATGGAAATTTTGGCACAGAATATTTTTAATACAACTAAATGTTGTACGCGAGAAGACTACACGTGCGTTCAGTAACTTGCACGTAGAGGTCAGGGTAGTGCGTGATTTGCGTGCTGTATCGTCCTTAAGGGGCCCGCCTCGTGGCACATGTGTTTGCGTGAGTGAGGTATGGTGCTAAGGGCGACGTCGTTATGGGCCATACTACGGTGCGTCGCCTCTACGCTTAAGGCGTACAGTCTTCGCGAAAAAACAAATTTCGTATCGGACTTTAAGTGGTGACCCTATTGTTTTATTTACGAAATCACTTTACTAAAGTCCAGTGCACTACCCTTAAGTGGTTTCACATGTATTCGGCTAATATATTTTCCACTATAGCAGCCTGAAAACCCCGTTTTGACCCATTTTGACGTGCCCAAAAAGGGGCTTTCTAATACGTGTGTTGTCTTGAAAGTACTTAAGGGCAGTCGTCTGAAGTGTGTTCTTTTCGTAGAGAAACGGCGTGAACACACGTGTATTAGTTTCGGTGTAAAACGTTTTCTTCAAACACCCGCAGTGTGATTTTATGGCAACGAGGCGGGCCCCTTAATGCTTCCGCACTTCTAGAACACGAATTCGAAAATAACACGTCCACCCAGGCAACCACCTTAATATATTTGTATAGAATACTGTACAACGTGCTTACTTTATTCCGACATTTTTGTTAAATGGTTAGAGATGGGGTCTTCACGTATCTAAGACAGCGAGGTCGTTGGAGAAGGTGGCTTACAAATCTACGTAAGGACAGGAACCAAGAAAGGAATACGCCAACGCATTTAAGTAACCAGCACAGTATTTGCCTAGAGATAATATGGGAAAGCACGGAAAATCAACATCAGGGTGGCCGGAGTCTGTAATAATACTCGGGCCCTCACGATTCAGAATCCAGAGTGTTACATCTACGCCATTCCGCTCGGTCTGTAAATAACAGTCGACAACAGGAAATAAGCATACAGGATCTACAGAAACAACTGTATAACACCACGCGAATCCTGGGATAAATTGGAGACGAAAATGTTAGAGGCTAGTTGTTGTACGATGACATTTTACATGTACAATGTGGCAACATAGCACTGTAGTTATTTCTCTCTTACGCTCCACAGATATCTTACTAACTGTTCAGACCTGCATATTATGGGTAGAAATTCAAATCCCGAGTAGTACAAACATGATTCATTGTTTCCTTGATGTAACGTATATAAAATAATATCTGGACGTGAAGCGCAAAAGAGGAAATCCTCCGTGCAGTGTTGCCACATTATGTACGTAAAAATTTCGTCGGTCAACAATATTTACCACTAACATTTTGTCTCCAATTTAGGCCAGGATTCGCGTAGTGTGTTTCTGCGTTTACAGAAATTATTTGTCGAAACAAGTAATGGTAACGGACTCAGAGGTATTTCCTAAGATATGTACCGACATGTCTAAAATACACATTTCAATGAACAACCTCTGCCCAACGGCAACAACCTACATTCCGCGACGACAACCTTCACCTTACAGAGATTCATCTTCCTCTATACCATCTGAGCTGAAATCATATTGAATAAATTTGGGCTCAACTGAAACAGTTCGTTGCTTCTAGAAACAGTTCTTTTAGAATGTCAGACGTCATTACATTAACCGAGGAAAAACTGAACTCAATTGGCGAGTGGAATATTGTTTGCGAACACGCTGTGAAAACAGAGAGAGAATATTTGGAACGTGACGTTGCTTTCTATATAAAAATGATAGCATATCCGTCTAGCTAGGCGTTTGTACATGGAGCGACAGTGAAGACGAACACAAGAGACAGCAGTGGTGCCTGGGCTTGAGGAGATATAACCCTGCTGATATAACAATGCAAGGTAGGACAGTAAAATGCTTCCTGGGTGGAATGGAGCATAATACATGTCTGTGTTACCTTGTTCATGTCAATTCAAGTACTCATGTTTTGAGTTTGGCGCGTACTGCCGTACATCCGCATCCCCCCCTCCCAACGAGTTCCCTTCGCCACTCAATCTGCTTCCCGCATGACGTTGCTCAGAGGCACATCGAGTGAGTCAGAGATTTTTGGTCAGCATTCAACATCGAGGTATTTAACGCTGGTGAGGGGTGATATGGTGTGAGTAATGGAGCAGCGCCGGAATGAATGGACGGGGGAAACGGGAGATCCCCGAGTAAAACCCGCCGACCAACGGCATCGTCCGGCACGATTCCCAAATGCGAACCCGGATCGCCTTGGTAAGAGGCGAGAAGTCTGACCCATCGGCCAGAGGCACATCGAGCTGGCGGCAACTGTACATTTCAGAGAAGTTGTTCAAAGCGGCGACCTCCAGCTTTAAAACTCGACTGATAACGGCGCACCAAGTTTTTGCCGCAGAATACACGCATATTAGGCTTTGCGACGCCTGGAATAGACTGTTCATATCCTAGCTGTAGTTTGCCATCTCACAATATACTCCGCACATAGCACTCTGCCGGCTCTGACAATCATACAGGCGTTACAGCCCAGGAAGAAGCCATGTATGTGCTCTCAACAATCCGTCTCCTAACTCGGCAGATTCATCACCACCCTCCTCTCGTAACTGCCGGGCTCGTGTCGGAGACAACAAACGCCTTGAAACGCCGACGAAACGCATTGCCGCGTCGTGAGATGTTCGGCGGTGGGACGAGCGGCTGGGTCGTAACTTTCTTATTCCACGGAAATACTCGAGAACGTTCGTTCATCTTCGGTCACTGAGGCAGCACCACATGTATTAATCTTTACTGTAGTTGCCTAACCTCACAAAACCGTCCTTCGAGTCAGCGCACAGTACCGATGACGTTTGAATCTCGGCTAGTTGTCATATAAAACGGGCTGGAGTGGTAGCATTGCTAGATTTAAAAGTAATGTAAAAAGTTTTCTGTTGACTAATGTGTTTTATACTGCTAATGAATACTTTGAACAGCTGAGTGAGCCAGCTAACTATTAGGTTTACTAACATGTTTACTTGGATGTTAAATTTTTACTAAATTTTATTTCTTTGTTGTTTTTATATTTGGATATATTTTATATTTTGATGTGTGATGTTATGTACATTACTTACAGATAATTTAGTTTACTTGTAGTGTAAATAGGAATGACCAACCTCAGATCCTTATTTAAGGATTAATCGGGGCTTGAAAAGACAATAAACAATAAATAATTTGCCATGCAAAGTCATTGCCAGGGAATCCTAGGTTAACTTTCAAGGACGATTACAAGTATAATAGTATAAGATTAACATATAACACTATTATGATCTTCAAAATTCATCACAAATATCTTCTATACCTCAACATAGCCACACTTACCAAAAATATTTTAAAACAGAACTTATTGCAGAAAATCGATAAATAATAACTAACACCTGTTTCTCCCTTAAGAGGAGTCTTCGCCTGTGTAGAATTTCCACGTTTGACGCGTGGGAACAGCGTAGCGATAAGAGCCAGTGTCCCACGCTTGACGAGAAGCATATCGCCTCTATTCGCAGCGTCAAACTGGCGTGCAAGGTTTACATTGTAGTCTTTTCCTACGAAACTTAAAGCGGTGGCTCTAATATTTTATTTTTGAATAGTATGAAAAAGACCAACGCATGCCTCTCGCATTGCACTTTACGAATTCAGGTATACTTTCGGAGTTACAGCAGTCTAAAAAAAAACTGTTTTAGTTATTTTGAGAGGTCCGAAAATCATGTTTCTAACAAGCGTGCTGAATGTTTGAAAACGTAGAAGCATTGTTTCAAGTGTGTGTTCTTTTCGTAGAGAAACACATTATGAATAATTTAAGCGGTTTCGCGTAAAAAAGAGTACGCGTGACACGCTGCAAAGCCGTCCATGCGCCAGTTGAGACCCAAGATGAGGAGATGCCTGTCCCGATCGCCGAGCATGAACGAATGTTCCCGAGCATTTCCGAGGAGCGAGAAAGTTAACGCGGGCCAGGCGCTAGTGTCCGTGGATCCATAGCGATATTCCGCAACACACACACGTACATACACACACACACTGCGTGTACGGGTGTTGTTTGAAATAGGGGGGGGGGGGAGAGGGTGGCTCTAATCAGGCGCCCTGGATCGCAGGTATAACCCCGCTTCCCTCCTCACCAACCCACCAGGTAGTGGACACGTATATGAGAGACGCACGCTACACCCTAATCACGCGTTCTCCCTCCCCTCTTTCCTTCCTCTCCCCCCCTCCCCGGACTTCCGTTACATCTTGCAGCCCATTTCCTACAATTTCCGCGCGCCGGAAATGTGCGAGAGGGGAAAAAAACCCGCCCCTTTCACACAAACCTCTTTTTTTCCCCCTTCAGGTGACTGCCGGTGAATTTATTTGCTATCGCTCTCTGCTCTCTCGTTCTGACGCAGGCGACACTACTTGCGCGGCTAACGACGAGGCGGGAGAGCAAGTTGCTTTCGAATCAAAAAGCCGGCGAGGAATTCCTCTTCCAGTTGCTACTTATAACGTTATGAGTGAGATAACATCGCGACTTCGAATTCCTGGATTTTGTGTGAACTTTCAATTTGCATAAATTTAGGAAACGAATCTAACACATTATACGTCATAAATATTTGTTTGTCATGTACGTTGTTGTGAAGCTAATTGCTTAAAATAAAATTCTTATTACTTTTCAAAGCCATGGGTCCCTATTTATGCCATTTAAGTATGTTTTATTTATTAAATCCTGAAAAGGAGCAGATGTCGCAATCTGTTACATAAAAGTGTTGGAAATAGTTTGTATTATGGAACCTAATGTTTTGAAAACATACGTTTGTAATTTTTGCTAGTTATCGACTTTAAAATTTTTTAACTAAGTCGATATTTAGCCAAAATGATAGAAAATTAAGTTAAAAAAAAAAAAAAAAAAAAAAAAGGCTGCTTAATACAAACAATTTCCAACATTTCTATGTAACGGTTTTGCGATATCTGTGGCCTTTAAAGATTTGAAAAATTCAACTCGTAAAAACAGCACAACTAGGAACCCACGGCCGCAACTGTAGCAACAGTAAAGGAAAACAAAGATTTATTGTGTCTTGGATACTTACACAAATTCACCCCAAGAGTAAACAAATAACAAAAAATATCAGTTAGCGACGTTCTCTTACTCTTTAAGAGCCCGCGTCACTTATTATGCTGAATGTTTTATAATTCTTTCCTGACTAAAAATATCACACAATTTAAATGAAAATATTTCAATAGGGACGCAGCTTATTACCTTACTTTTCATTACGTACATTTTATTCGAAAAATTAAAGCGTAACTATTAAAAAATTCAGCAAATTTAAGTTTTAAGAAAAAAATTCTCTCACCAAATAATCAGTAAATAACTCGTAGTACTGATTTCATTAAATTATAAACACATAATAGTAAAATGTAGAGTTTCTACAAAGAAACATTGCTAATTATTCCTTGCATCTTTCATTTATTAAACAAAACTAATATTAACAAAATAGGTGACGCAGCATCTTAAGCCTAGTGGCTAGTTATGGTGTCAATTCATCTCCTTGCCGGTCTTCCCACACATATTCTACCTCGGGTTGACATTTGAGGACTTTTTTAAGGAAATTGTCGGTCTTAATCCGATGTGCGTGTTCTTTCCAATATGTTCTGTAGTTCTGTACTGTTTATGGGAAATTGTTTCACTTTGAATTTGAGATAGGCCCTACTTAAGGCGTCCGCCTGTTGAAAGGTTTGCTTGTGAGTGTGAGGCGAAAATCGATGAGGAGCTACGAGCGACGTAGACTGGCCTATATGATGTGATATCGCTTCTACGCCTGAAGCGCAAATACGCGCGCAATGTTCCCAACGTAACGTCTTTACTGTGCAGGGACTTTGAACCCTTCACTATAGCGAGGTACAGTGTAGTTGTAGACCTCAATTTCGAACGAATCCGGTACATATATCTCACGAACAAACAACCATCTAAAATAGGTAGTCAATTTTACCCAAGTTTGCATCCAACGTGCGTGGTGTCTTGAAAGTCACATTCACAAGTAGTCTGAAGTGTGTTCTTTTCGTAGATAAGCAGCGTGGACGCACGTTTACTGGTCCCTGAGAATAAACGTAACTCAGAACACGCTGCACGCAGTTCGAGCACCATCTAGGCGGCAGCCTTAAGATATTCCAAGGTCAAAGTCTACTGTATCCACATAAACCTTGCAAAACCACTTTCTGACTTCTTATTTTCTAATAATGTTATGATTTAATACTTGTTCTTTTTCTAGGCTATACAGTGAAACCTCTTTAAAACAAATCCGAAGGGACCTACATTTTGTAAGTTTGTAATAATTATGACTGTATTAACTGGTGTTTACAAAAACTCAACAAATTTTTTGTAAATATTATGTTCAGGGTGTTTAGTCCCAATATACAAACTTTCATACCCCTACCATGACTTTTAACCATTGAACTAGATTTTACATAGTTTTATGTAGAGGTAACCTTTTTATTGAACATTTCAGTTTTTAATTTTTACATATTATTCCACGGGGAAAGAAAACCACTTTGTATTAAAGAGAACATTATATTAACAGAGTTTGTATTAACAGAGTTTGTATTAACAGAGTTTGTATTAACAGAGTTTGTATTAACGAGGTTCTAATGTACTTCGTTCATTCCATTTGGAATGATTATCTCAAATAAATTACTTTGTGGATAAGTTCCGGTCTCCATATATCCGTCCAACTGAGAACATTTGATGCTGGAATCGCAATAGCGCGACAGATGAACGCGAAGTGCGCGACACGAATAAAAACTTGTCAGCCCAATCCGCGCCGAGGCTTCTGTGACGTCAGCGCGTACGCTTCAACGCTGATTGGGCGGCAAGTTATTGGTGCACTTTGCGTCGCGTCTGCCGCGCTATTGCGATGTCTAGATAACGTGCAGAATGAACGACTCTCGATTCTGATTGGTGAAAGCCGTCAGTAAACTGCGCGCAGTGTGTTCGGAGTTACGTCTTTTTTTCTCGGAGACCAGTAAACTCGCGTCCAAAATGCTTATCTACGAACAGAAAACACACTTCAGACAGCTTGTGAATGTGACTTTCAAAACACCACGCACAGTGGAAGTATTATTTTAAAGCCCTCAAAATTGGCTAAATCAGCTTTTTTCACGCGGTTGTTTCTCAATATACATGTAACGTTTATGTTTGAAATCGATGTCTACAAGTAAATTGGACTATGCTACAGTGACGCGTTCAATAAAGTGATAGGGTCACAGCTTAAGGACGTTGCGCCCGTAAAAATCCAAAATTTTATATTTGTGCCAAACACTGTTCACCTTTTACACATATGATAACATGTCATTTCCTCAAATAAAGTAAAAAATTAGGTCCCACCGTTTTAGCATAATCACCTACCAAAGTCGCAAAATGGCAGTTGCGGTATAGCCAAAATAATAAAAAATAATTAACTTGCAGAAACAAGATAATTCGTATTTTTTCTTAATGATGTGAGCTACTTCAAGACACTTTTATGAACACAACGCTTTAAATTTTTGTATTTAAAAAAAATTGATGAAAATGAATAAATTTTTGCATAACTTGACTTTTGGCTACTACTGAAATTTTCAAAACTAACTTTTGTCAACCATATCTTAAAACGCATTGCTACACTGACTATTAGTTACTGTAATTGTGAATTTATCAGTTAATTACTTTTATTGATTTTGGCTGCACCGCAATGGCCATTTCGTGACTTTGTTGAGTGATTATGCAAAAACTATGGGGCCTAAATTTTTTTATTTGGAGAAACGACGTGTTATCTGATGTGCATACGTTGAACAGTGTTTGGCACAAATATAAAAAAAATGAAATTTAATGGGTCCAACGCCCTTTAAGTCCCACAGTAAAAACGTCACGACGGCGACACTGCGCGCACGTTTACGACTCTGGGCGTAGAGGCGATATTACAATACATGTGCCGGCCGACATCGCTCGTAACGCCTCATCGATTATCGCCTCACACACAAACACGCCTTTCACCAGGCGGACGCCTTAATAGACGTCCTCGTTTGTCTCAACGAACTGTGCACTGTGGCACCCGTGTTGCGACATTTCTAAGCTCGTTGCCAATATCGTCGTCATTTAAAATTAACATTTCTAACCATGCCATACTCTTGAAAACCACACGCCTTTATTAGAAGAGTGTTTTTGGCCTCTCCAAATGGTTGAAAATGCTTTTTCAGACTTATTTTTCTGGAAAAATTCCAACCTTTCTGGTTCGTAAAACAGTAGCTTTTGATCGATGTTAATCTTGCCCCACAAATAACATTTTCTGGTCGCCAGTATAACTCCTAATAAATATAAACTACCGCGACAATACTGCGCGTCAATTTATTCCGGAATTGTCAGGATATTATACGTTAGTTGACAAAACTTAAAACTGTTTTTTTTTACTGCGGGACAAAATTTCTTCGCAATGACTTTGGTTCACAAACAATTTGTTTTATGATTAGACGCCAATACCTGTGTCGTCAAGTTCGCAGCCATTTACTACTGCTTACATAATGGAAAATTGCATCAGGGGAAGTACTGTCCTTGCTATCTCATGAACGATGTAATGCAGCAATGGACGACTTGAAAAGAGGCGGAGCTTCAGTCAGGTGTGGGATACAATTCCTATCTCCATGGATACCGCAACCGAACATAACCTTCATTTAGCTGTTTGGCTTCACGTGTCCCGGATGAGATGTACGTCAAGAAAACTGATTATTTGTTTGGAATTCGCCGCTTTTTCAGGTAAACTTTAATCTTATGTATTTGCGTATCTTAACCATGAAATTGAAACTAATAAGTTTTTACCCTTGCGTGCAAATCTATGAATGCGCAACATTTTTGCTTTCTGCAATTACCAACTAACAAATCAGCATGTTTGTAAACAAGCTTTGTTTCCCACAGTACTTTTCCCCTGCGGTGACGTCAGGGGGCGTGTACTTGTCGTCCATTGACTAGGTGCCAGTTGCTAGTTCGGTAGAAAAATATTTTCTGCCTAGAAACGATGGTCTTGTGTACAGTGTTTTACTCATATATCACGTGGTCATGAACACGGGATTTCTATTATTAATATACTTTTTGTAAGACTGTTTCAAATCCGAAAAAAAAAAACATACCTGCACCATGTCTGATTGCTAACTGAAAATTGCCTAATAGGGTTTTGATACACAACGCCGTCCTTATGGTAGCTTATTTTCCGAGTTTTCGAGTAGATGAAGCAAGGACGCGATAAGGGTGGCACTGTGAAGTCCATGAATTACGTCATCGCCGCCTAGTACAACGCAAGTCAGTTAAATGGCGTGTAGGCCCTCAGTCATGTCGCTTTTCAAACCAATTTTTAAGTGGCAATCACTTTGTAACTAACTTAGTGTGCGTAACAACCTTATTAATTCGGCAGTATGATCACAAAACATAATAAATAAGCGGATGGCGGACGGGAAGAGTAGAACTGCATTGGCAAAACAGGCATTTACGATTAGGAAAAATATTATAACCAGCGAACAATTTGAAGATAAATGTAAAAAATTCTTTGCAGAATCGTTTATATTAAGTACACTGTTCTATGGAAGCGAAAGTTGGACTCTGGGTAAATTGGAAAGAATGGACATGGAGTTATATAAGTGCGAATATCGAGGAAAATTGCAAGATCTAGGCTAACTGTATGGAAAGAAATACCACACAAACTTTCAGGAAAACCATGAAGAGAGAAGATAGTTAAAGAAACCGGCAAAGTGAAAAATTAATTTTTTTTTAACGTCCCCCGGTTTTATGCACTTTTCAGGCTTAGTGAGGAACGGCTTACAAACTAACTAAACCTAAGTAAACGACACAAAAATACATGTCCGTACCGGGATTCGAGCCTAGGATCTCTCGCACCGTAGGCCGGGATGCTACTACTGACCACGCTACTGAGGCCGGCATATAACATTTTTGGACATATCAGATATAACTCTTTCCCAACTAACATTTTATAATAGAAAGTAAGGGAAAGAAAGCAAGAGGACAAACTAGGAAGATTCCTTACAAGATGTCGAGAAGAGAATGTGGTGATTACATGGAACTGAAACGAACAGCTAAGTGTGTAGTTGTATCGACAGAGGCATTGCCTTAAGTGAATAATAACAGTAATAATAATGTATAGCGCATTTGATTTCAGCCTTATATAGCGGATTCACTTGCATCAAGTTATGAATTGGCTTAGCTTCTATATCTTGAGCGCTGGTGAGGGATGACATGATGCGAGTATGGAGCAGCGTCGGAATGAAGGGGCGGAGGAAACGGGAGACACTCGAGAAAACCCACCTAACTGCGGCAAGGTCCAGCATGATTCCCACATGTGTAAATCTGGGAATCGAACCCAGATTGCCGTGGTGGGAGGCGGTAACCGCAGCGCTTAGAAGGATGGAAAACCTGTTTTTAACCATGGCGTAGGCCCTTGAGAAATTATTCACAGCATGCCCGCGGTTTCGAATTTACCAATTTTTGAACGTCCAGCGTGCGTTACATTTATTGAAGGTGACTATATTCGTGACGTATTCAGAAAATATATGTTAAAAACACCCGCAGCAAAGCAATTCAAACGTCATACAGGCCGCCTTACAGATCAGGTGCTGTTTTAAAGTCCACATACACACTTTCTTTCAAACTAACACTTTAGACAGCACATCTACAACACATGTAAAAAAAAGCATTTATATTATAAATTAATACATTTTCAAGCCCAGTACACGTACTACAGTACACTCGGGCGTGGCTACACCAGTTTTCTATGTACTTTTTTATTTATTTTTTACTTGTACCAGATAATTTTTTCTTATTTTAGGCATAAATTGTGACTAAATTTTCCTCTTATGAATTTTTTTTTATCTTTCATAGATTTTGCGTAATGTCTCGTAAACGTCAAAATTTGCATTTTACAGTTTGGTGGCCGCCACTAAATCCAACTAACAATAAAAACTAAAAAAATTTACGGAGAGTAACCATGCTGTAGGCTACGTCTCCTACATAAAAAGCAAAAATAGTATATTTTTGTATTTAAAAATAATTGCTGAAATTTTAAATTAAAATAAAAAAATTATTTTTAAATTACAAAAAAAAAAAACGTTTATACTTTGTTTTTACATAGAATACGTCGTAGCATACAGCATGGTAATTATCTGCATTTATTTTCAGTTTGGTATGTCAGTTGGTTTTAGTGGCAGTCAACGAACCGTAAAATGTAAATTTTGACATTTACGAGTCATTACGCAAAAACTATGAGAGATAAAAAAAAAATTCGTTAAGAGCAAAATTTAGTCACAATTTATGTCTAACATACGATAAAAAATACCTGGTATAAATAAAAAGAAATTTAAAAAATGACGTCGAAAACTGGCGTATACCGCGCCCTTAACCGAACATTTCAAAAGACAACAGAATTTTTTTAATGAATTATATACAAATCTTTCTATTCCACTGAACGAGAAATATTCTCTTGCATCGCAGGTTGCTACTTGGCAGGCGAGTTTGATTATGCGAGGAATTCGGCGAAATTCTGAAGTTCTAGTCGATTAGGTAATAACGAACGAGCCGCCGTTTAAAGAATCTTGCGTTCTACGTCACCGGAATTTTTTGTAATGCGATCGTCAGCATGTTTTCTTTACGAAGAAAAATTATGTTTAGGAGGCCTGCCGACCTACGCTTTAAATGTACTGCAAAGAATTCCGATTCTCCTCTGTTTCTTTTCGAAACTACTTAATGTGATAAACTGTACTACTTTCGTGGACAAACGCCATTGCAACAGAACGTTGTCATGATGCAGAAAAATTATAAAATACAAACGTACCCGGATATTATAAACTGCGATATATATTTTACAATAAAAATCAGCCAAGAAATAATGCGTTGGTACATTTAGCAAGTTCTTTGAAATCGCGAAGTGGTTGTTACATGTAAGTAAACTCAAATTCTCCGTAGCCAAATAATAATCTGACAAAAATGAAATTTGTTTTTTTGTAACGCAGACATGTATTTGGTTTATTGTACCGTTAAGTTAATATTCTCCTCTAAACAAATGACTTTCGGTACTGCATTTTGCTAGCAACAGACTTAAAATTGCAGAAGTATTAGTTTTGATTATTGGCGTCACACGCTATTATTCACTAGGCACAATATGCCACAACATTCCTCTCACATTGACGCAAATCCCGCATTATACAGCTACTTGGTACGCTTTTACTCTAAAAGGTAACAATTAATTGCTTATTTTCCTAACTGCAATCACACACGCTTTACAGGACATTTAAATGCGCCGCTGACCATTAAAATCCTGCGAAGGACGCAGCATGAGATGGAAAACGCATTAAAAGATTGCATGATGCAGTTTACGACAGTGACGCAGCACATACACCAGCGGCAACACTGCACAGAAAGAAAAGTATTGTTGTGTGTACCACACTCCTGTTCTGTTGAAACAGCGACAACAGACCAATGTAGTTTTCTGTTATACTCTCAGAATTGTCCCCACAAGAATCTGTTCTCTAAACGAACAAATACTATCTTTATTGTACAGAACATATTGATACTTGTACAGAATATATTGTTGTATTAACACTCGATATAGTACAGACAACCGTTCTGGATTGTTGTCCTAATTTTAACGGATGCATGTTAACTACAACAATACTTTTCTTTCAGTGGGATGAGAGTTGCCGTTGGCGCAATGGCAAGAGCACTCGCCTCCTACAATGGCGATCCGGGATCGATTTCCGGCGAGGTCGATCCCCGGATTGTCGCATGGGAACGGTGCCGCTGGTCGGCGGGTTTTCTGCGGGATCTCCCGTCGAACCCGACTCTTCATTCTGGCGCTGCTCCATACACTGTCACCCCTCACAAGCGCTTAGGTACACTGTAAAAAATGTTAGTAATGTTACTCATCGTATGTATGGTAATATTCCCCAACCTTGAGAGGGAAATATGATTTCCGAATATATGTGGAAATTTCCGCAAGGTCGTGTATTCGCCACACAAACCACTCGGTATATAGTTTTGCTCGCGCGTAATGTTAAATTGTCCAAGAGGGCTTGCGCCAAAACGTAATGAAAACTTACATTACCAGTTGAGTAATGTTCCCTCACTTGTATAGGTAATTAGCTTTCATTACATGTAGAGTAAACTTACCTCAACTTTTTTATAGTGTAATAGGCGATAAGAGTTGCCCAAAATATCTTCACTGTCAGTGTGATAAGTGTTATAACAGTGGATGTCTCAAGATTTGCGGATAGGTTATGACATTTTGTTTCTTCGCCGTTCATGTGTACAGGCTCAGTGGGTACAAAGGTTCGAGAAAAAAATCACTACCGAGACTAGATTTCAGTTTTCACAATGGGAGAAATTGCAACAACGAAGGTGTGAGTTAAGGTGACTATCTGCCCAATCCAACGTACGGCGTGCAAATCTTTGGCCGTTCCAAGATTATTAGAAGACTGATAGCGTCCGTGAATTATGTCTGATAGGAATAACATTCAAGAACGTTTCACACACGAACACCCATTTCAGTACCTCAAAACATCCCTACAGTTTATTTTTACGTTGCCGAAAATATGTGCTTTCGTTGTCCTTTTTTTGCATAAACATTTTGACCCAGAATCTTACAAATAATATAAGTGTGTGCAATACGCCTTTATCTGTGATATTATGTCTTATATAGGGTCACCTCCACGGAATGTGTCATATAGGCGAGTTGTCGGCTAGTGTGAGGCGTGTTGTGGTGCCCGTGCTATGTCACCCTTAATGCATCCGCACTTCTAGGCCTCGAATGTGCCAAATACGTTTACCCAGCCCACCACCTTAAGGGCGCGGTCTACCGCAATTTTCTGCACAATTTTTTTTTTTTTTAGTTTTTATTTGTAACAGATTTTTTTTCTTATTTTAAGACACAAAATATGACTAAATTAGGCTCTTATGGAATTTTTTTATTTCTCATAGTTTTCGCATAATGACTTGTTAAAGTCATATTTAGCATATTTCCGTTTTAAGGACTGCACTAAACCAACTGATACACCAAACTAAAAAAAATCACAGTGAATAAAGACATTGCAGGATACAATGACATGAATATAAAAATAAAGAATAAAAATTACTTATATAAAAAATTGGATTTTTTAATTTTTTATTTTCAGTGTTAGAATTTTTTTACTAAGGGCCTCGCCTACTACGCGCTTAAAACGCGTCGCCGCGTGTTCGGAAATACGTTTTTTTTTTCTGGAGTGTTACACATATGCCCACTGTGTCAATACATGAAAAAAAAAAAACACATAAAACGATGGCAGAAAGGTAGTTTGAGAGCATCACGTTGATTAGGAAAATAATTTTGTAGCCCCTCAGAATAACTAAAAACAACTTTTTCAACCTATCATATCTGAAAAACCTACTTACGGGATTCGTGTGAAACTACACGAGAAACACGGATTGCCTTTATTTGAAACTTTTTACTGAAAAATATATAGGGTCATAACTGCAAGTGTCAGTCAGGCGAGTGATCTACGATACCACTGCACGTTGTTTCATTGTCTTGCGGTAGAGGCGATACCGCACCATATGAGCCGGTCAACATCGCCCTTGGCGCCGTGCCTCACTCAGTCCGCGACTGTCGCATGGACGGCGTTGCAGTGTGTCACGCGTATTCTTTTTTACGCGAAACCGCTTAACTTAGTCATATTACGTTTATCTACGAAAACAACACACACTTGAAACCACGCTTATGAAATTTTAATAATTCAACACGATTGATAGAGTCGTGATTTTCGGGATTCTCAAAATGGCATTTTAGGACTGGTGTAATCCCGAAAATCTTACCTGAACTCGTAAAGCGCAAAACGAGATGCATGCGTTGGCCTTTATTTCATACATACAATGTTACTCACACTGACGTGTGGCTTTCTTTGTTAACGGTGCCTCTTAGCCTAGGCCATCCCGGCGCCCGGCCCCCATGGGCGAAGGGAGAGATCACGCTCTGCCACGCAGTGTACTTCAGCTAACAGTCTGTTGGAACCGCGCGAACCCTTTCGCGGAACGCAGAACTGCGCCTCCATGTCACCTACCAAAGGAAGACAGAAGCTAGCGAGAGAGCCAGGGGCCACCCATCCCCGGATCTCGCCCACTTACCTGTCCCCCGACTGAGACCCTCGCTCAGCCTCCTCTTGGTTTGAGTCGGGGCCCATCTTACCCCTAACAGACTCACCGGGCCTGCTCCCGGTCACTTTCGCAGACTACTCGTCGGCCTTTCTCAAGGGAGGGTCCCCTCCAGGCCTGCCCAGCATATACAATCCGAAAATAAAATTTCTGTGTCATCTTTTAAAGTCCGATACAACGAGAATACAAAGAAAACATTGCACACCGCAGATTGGCGCGCTGCGAATAGAGGCGATATTGCTTGCCATCTAGCCTGGCACTGTGGCTCTTTTATCACTTCACTGTTCCCAAGCGTCAAACACGGATTTTTGGAACCGGTACACACTCCTCTTAACCTATACAGCGAAATCGATTCTCGCGCTTGATGGAATGCAGCCAGAGTGAGGCGGATATAGAGCAGTAGGTCGAGGAACAAGTTGATAGACGTGCAGGAAATACAGACAAAGCCACCTTGTACCAACAAGCAGGATTGTCATCTGGTGTGCATGATTACTGATCGTTAGAGATGGTGAAATTTCCCGAATTCAATTACCTGTATGTTAGAATCAAATATCCTATGTATACTCAAGCCACGTCTATTCGTTCATTGTCTGTTGTCCACAGAGTAGCAGCTAGTGGACAAATGGTCGGGACTTGAGTATGCACTGGATACTTGATTCTAACACAGGTCATTGATTTCGCGAAATTTCACCCTCTCTAACGATGGTATATCGCGAAAATGTTTTGTGCCAACATACACTTGAAAACGCTATAGTTTCTTGCAACACGTATGATTGGCTGATATACGTCTGCCACAACGTAGCTTGTCTGCAGACCAACAACAGGCCATCAAATATTACAATAGTGGGATTCTTATTGGCTCAGACAAATAGGGCTCCACGTACAAGCGAAAGTTAGTGAGCTTTTGATAAGTCGAACGTTTGTTGAAACCCAGCAAACAGTGAAGTTTTCCCGCGATAAACAATCATATCTAACAAAAATTTCTACTGGTCGTACATTCGCGAGATTTTTAAATGTTTGTTGCAGTTTCAATGGAAGTTTACAATAACAATATATTGAATTGTGGACATATGCCATTGCTCATGTTTTGTTGACCAAATATGTGTTAAATGATAAAGCAAAAAAAAAAAAACAATCCCAGAGAAGCACAGTCGGTTTATAAAATATATAATTAACAAAAATAATTATAAAGATAGACACTATAGTCAAATTTCGACAACACCCAGACACAAAAAAACGGACATAAAGAAAACCATATCCCCAATATGAAAAAAAAAAATGCGGAAATAGACAAAAAAACTGTGGCCAACAAACAAATGACAGACAACACGGCAAGTTCCACTCAACGAAAAAACGCAACGTTTCGGAAATTGCAATCTATCCCGTCTTCAGGCCGAGACATCTGGTCGGAACACCAAGATGTGCCAAGAATCCAAAGCTGTTGCTGTGACAAAGAGGCGCTTACGAAAACTAAGTACAGGTATGATCTGCTAGGTAGTATTGATCACGTTATCGTATTTACTCAGCCGTTAAGATGACCGTTTTTTTTTTCGAGCATACAAAAACGCCTAGAGTTGTATGTTGGCGGATTATTTGAAAAATGAGGTGAAATCTGGAGAAGCGATATATTTCACTCGCCATAAATATAATTACATGGCGTTAGAACTGTGAACTAGTGATGTATACCGCACACTTATGCTAGAGTTAACCACCTATAACATATTACTTTTGTGTTCATACTTGGGAGTTTATGTACACGGGAGCAGGGTAGATCTCATTAGATCCGGCAAAGTCATCGAGTTGAATATTTAGAGATTCAGACGGAGGTAGCCTGAACTCGCACCAGGTTTTCGAACAACTAGAGATTAATTTTAAATGTATTGAGTAAGGACCTTATGTCTGGAAATATGGAACGACGTCTGCAAGACCACGATGGTCCACGTTTGTTTGTGGCGACACTTGTCTGGTATACAGGAGGATACGTCTCGTCAATAGAGAATTTGGCACTCAACTTATCCAAGCATGGAACTGAGATAGTGATTAGCCATGGCACTTCACGCTAAGTTTTAATTGTTTCAATAATGTATATATTTGTACGACACAGGATTTGTTTTGTAGCCATACATTGAGACTTTTTTTTACAGTAATGAATATTGCCTAGCTTTCGTAGTTTTTCAATTATATCATTTTGAAGCCCAAATTTGCATCAAACCAATGCGTACAAGAATGGAAAAACCAACTAACACTCATAAATGAATTAATTCACAGTAAATATCTGTTTCACGAGCTAGTTAAGGCATATTTTAAAAAAAAACCTGCATTGGAAATATTTTATTTAAAAAAAAGCAGAAAACTGACAATTGTTTACTTTAAATTCAGGAGTTAAAAAAACACAAAACACATTTATTAACGTGTTTATGCATATACTGACGTAGCCCGTGACGTTCTTCAGTGTGAAGATGACTTTCCTTTCTTGTCAAACGTTTTATGCAAATTTGGGCTCCGACATGCCACTACACAAAAACTACGAAACCTAGAAAAATTATATTAGTGTATAAAATAGTCATAGTGTATATTCACAAAATGAACAACATTTCGTACAAACATAAAAATTATTAATTCATAAAAAAAATTCCGTGAAATGCCCCCCTTAAGGAACCAAGCGATATCAGGAAACCATGGCAAACCGAATTCAGGGTGGCCGACGCCGGGAATCGAACTCAGGTTCTCGAGAATGCGACGTTTCCGTTGCGCCACTTCGCCTGGTTTACAATGCAGAGTATCAGCCTGCTGTCCCAACCTTCAGGGCCAGTCTCAATCACTGTATCAACAGAAACTCATGTGACAATATTACACACATCGGCTGACCATTTCGCCCCTCTACTTCTTGGCCTGCGCATTCACCGGACTTTTCACACATCGGTAACGTGCGGACCACGGTGGGGTGAAGTCTGACCTCCCACAAGACATCTGCGCCTACCAAGAATTAATCGTAAGTTGGTATGGGAACAATACGGGTGCAGATACACAAGACTATCAATGTTCCGTCAAGTACAGGTATTTTTTTACTTTTGGTGAAATCATTTAGTCAAATCAATTCGCGATCATGCCCCCAGGAGCACTTACTGTAACAGCTCCAAGTTCTCTAAATAATTTGGAAATTTGTTAAAACTGTTCGTAATATACGTTATACACTACGTACCTAAAACAACGCAAGTTAAGGCATTATATATTGACTTAACAGTTACTTAAATCTAAAATTCGTTTATTATCAAAGTTGCTATCTGTGAAATGCAATTAATAATTAACTATGATTTAAGTCTCATACCTTTCAAAAATCTTGTAAGCAGTGATACATGTAATGATAAGTATAAATATTAGTTACGAGGCTACGAACATTAATCCTATATATTTAGGAAACTACCCCCTTACGAGTCCTATACAGCAGGCGCGAGATGTCGCATGTACAGTGTGCTCAGGCCCTGACATCTTCAAATGTTCCTGTTAGTCGTACGTTTTGCATCTGAGGTACGGAAACAAGACAGACGATAGGAGCCAGACAGACCTGTGAGTCAACAATCGTGTCGCCTTTATGAGCGGGGTGCGAAAACAGCGGCCAACGTTTCGGTCGTTGGCTCTTCCCATAGGACTTTAAACGGTGACCCTACTATTTTGTTTGGCATTTTAAAAAATGCAACTAATTATGTTGCAAAATCCCATGTCAATATTCTAGGGAAACAATCCTCACGTGTAGAGGAACAAAGTGTTCTTTATATGAACATAGGTCCAAAAACGCACCGTTTCTGCGCTACAGTTGGCAATACATGACGTATGGTTGATAGCGCGCGGGCAGGATCATGTTGCTGTGTCACAGTTGTTCCTACTGTCTGTGTTAGTGGCGTAGTTTGTGGCATAGTAACATGTTACACAGACTGTTGTAATGATTCCCCACAGCAACATGATCCTACCTTCGCGCTATCAACCATACGTCATGTATTGCCAACTGTAGCGCAGAAACGGTGCGTTTTTGGACCTATGTTCATATAAGTAACACTTTTTGTTCCTCTTCACGTGAGGATTGTTTCCCTAGGATATTGACATGGGATTTTGCAACAACCTATATTTATATATACATTAGTAACCGGAAATGTTACTACTGAATGAATCACAAGGAGGCACTGCCACACCTAGGGTTTCTTCCTGTTATAATTTGAAACGAAAATACCACATACACGATGTCCAGAAACAACCGCATATAGGTCATTCCAGAAAAAGTGAGCACTAAAAATTTTACTTATTAAAAATGTCATTTGCAGTTAACTGCATATAATTCTACACTAAATCTAGTTTCATTACTGCTTGTATAGTAGGCAGTGAAATTACGCAATATAGTTCCGTGCGTTTCCTAGTTAAATACAACAATAAAGAAACGAAATCAACCGAAATCGACATAAGAGTATTTTATACAATCAATAAAATTTTTAAAATTAACCTGTATCGATTCATACTGACTGCACAATTTATCTTACACGCACAAACATCATGCGACTTGTCCAGAGGGGTTAGACATTTCCTGTCGCTTGCAGTTACGCGCGGAAACACACCAATAGGCTGAAAATAGAAATTCAGCAGGTTTTTTTTGAGTGCTCACTTTACCCCGAACCTCTTATGATAAGAACACCACGCGAATTCTTGGCTAAATTGGAAACGAAAATATTAGTGGCAATATGTTGTACGATGACATTATACGTGCACAATGTGGCAACATAGCACTGTAGTTAGTTCCTTCTCGAGCTCCACAGATATCTTATCTTACTACTACAGTTCTGACTTGCATATTATATGTACAAGTTCTACGTCTAGTCCTTCGTACTTCCTCGAACACTCATAATACATCACCCAGGTGGTCGTCTTAATCTTAGCCACATGAAAGTCCTCCTAAAATCACCAAGAGGAAGAATGTTTTCCTCTTTAAAAAAATAATTGCTGTCGTTTATACAGCAAACACTTTCCACGACGAGACAGAATTTACGATGAAGATTCTTTTGCTTTTGCGCGGCCGGGCTTTGCGTGCCAAGAATGTCCGCTCTTGCGCTCCACAGATATCTTACTTATCTTCTACTACAGCTATAGGAGGAAGAGACTACACTGCCACGATTAGCGGCCATCCTTATTTTCCGTCTATTCTTGGTGGGAAAATGCTCTATATCGTTCGAATCAAGTACCAACTTTACAACCTCAACAGCCAATATCACCGAGCGTTTTAAATTACAGGTAGGCATTTAAAATATGATATTGTACTGTGTATAAATTCAGTATACATCATAAAAGTCGCTATATACAGCCCATTTCCTGTATATTTTAACTCTTTTCTCAAATTTTTTACAGAATGACCATGCTGGTTAAGTACTGGCACTATAGAAGATATTTTATTTCACGTCATTTTTTTACGTTTAAGGCTAAACCCATTTCACGTCCATCATTCGTCATATTGCGGTATTAAACGGCTAATATGAATTTTAAACAGACTTAGGCCTACTCCTAAAAGCTAAAGTTTTCAAGTTCTGACAATAAAGGTTGTCACACGCAGAACGTCAGTTGAGGAAAATACATGTAATGAAATGAGAGTGCGCCCATACAGCTCGCCGCGCAGACGCCGTTCCTCCTAAACAGTCGGGGAAGCTTTCCGCGAGGCGGCCGAATGTGCGAGGGCAGGGTGAAGGAATAGCCCGAACCACGGTCGTAGAAGACAGGTCTGGACACTCGCATATCTACCAATGTATTTTGCTTGACCCTCTTGTTGTTTGGCTGCAGTTCACCAAGTTACCCGAGAATGTTGCGCTTTATTGGCGCTGCAGTCAGGGCGTTCGGGCTCAAACTCCACCCACTTTGTTCTAGTATTTACATTATAAAGTAAAAAAAAAAAAAAAAAAAAGCCATGCTTGAGGATTGTGAGCGAAGGAAGCATTTCATAAATTGATAAAAAAATACGTTTTGATAGATTGTTTTTCTTCATGGGAGGGCTGTGGTGAGTATTCGTAGGCACTCAGGTTATCTTCGGCACACGCCCCGCACATTGCTGTTTTTTAGTTTGGCAGCAAGTGGTCTGTGTAATCTGTGATGTGTGTACATATCTCTGTGTTGACAAACATGAACGACGAGGCGTTAACTGTCCAGGTACAGGAATACAAATTGTCAGATACAGCATACTACGACCAATTACTGTGAGAAAATGCATGGGAAGAAATCGAGGTGCAACTAGGAGTAGATGGTATGTGAACTTTGTATTATATATTCTATGTTCATGTTATTTCAGACAGAAGCAGCAAATATTAGACAACAGAGGCAAGGTCGCTCATCGCTACGATAACAGTGGCAGAACTGGCCACTGGTGTTGGTAGATGCGTCTGCGCACACAATTCCCTTCTCTTCGCGCTCCTCAGCGTGCGACAACCTTGATGGCGCGGTTCACCACAATTTTCAACGTCTTTATTTACTTTTATATTTGTACCAAATATTTTTTTCTTGTTTTAGACATAATTTGTGATTAAACCTTCATCTAAGGAAATTTGTGTATCTCTCATAGTTTTTGCGTAATGAGTCGTAAACGTCAAAATTTGCACTTTACGGTTTTATGTACGCCACTAAACCCAACTCGCACACCAAACCGAAAAAATTCACAGCGTATAACAATGTTGTAGGCCTAGACTATGATTTGACATATATAAAAACAAGAAAAGTATGTTTTTGCATTTTAAAAAAATTGTTGAAATTTAAACATTTTCTTTTCGAAATTCATTATTTTTTATTAAATACAAAAATTATTATTTTTGTTTTTATATATGTCAAATCATAGCCTACAACATTGTTAAACACTGAATTTTTTCGGTTTGTGTATGTCAGTTGGTTTTAGTGGCGTACATAAAACCGTAAAGTGCAAATTTTGATGTTTACGACTCATTACGCAAAAACTATGAGAGATACACAAATTTCCTACAAGGAAGATTTAATCCCAATTTATTTCTAAAATAAGAAAAAAAATATCTCGTACAAATATAAAAATTGATAAAGACGTTGAAAACTGAGGTGACCGCGCCCTTAAGGGCGTTCAAGTGCGGTAAAATCATAATTTTATATTTCTATGAAATAGTGTTAGTTTAATAGACGATACTTGTGAGTATAGTTTCCTCTTAGAAATAATTTTAGCACGCATAGTTTTCTCATAACAATGCGTCAAAGCCAAAATTTGCATGTTCTGCTGCCGTGCAAATAGCGAAAACCAACTGACTTACGTACGTGAAATAATTCATGGTGAAATAACATGCCATGGGCTACGTATTAAAGTATTGAGAAAATATCCCACGAACTATTTTTATATTTAAAAAAATGTTGAATTTGCAATTTTTTCTGTACTTGCGCAATATTTTTTAAAAAATTCTAAATATTATGTTGTGCGTTTTAAAATGTTTTATTGCAGAGCTCATGGGATGTTAGATCACAGTGAATTATTTCACGTACGTAAGTCAGTTGGTTTTCGCTATTTGCACGGCAGGAGAACATGCAAATTTTGGCTTTGACGCATTGTTATGAGAAAACTATGCGTGCTAAAATTATTTCTAAGAGGAAACTGTGCTCACAAATATCGTCTACGAAACTAACACTATTTCATAAAAATATAAAATTATAATTTTATCGCACTTGAACACCCTAAGGGCCTCGCCTACCACGCGCTTAAAATGCGTTGCAGCGTGTTCGTAATACCGTTTAATAAAGAAACTATTCCACATCTGCCCAACGTGTATATGTACGAAAAAAATACACTCCAAGATGACTGAAGAGTCATTTCACAGCATCACGTCGATTAGAGAAGTTATTTCGGAGCTCCTCAAAATGGCTAAAAACAGCTTTTTCAACCTGTTATATCTGAAAAACTACTTGCGGGATTCGTGTGATACTTGTCTAGAAGCATGAAATGGACTTTGCTTAAAACTTTCCCCCAATAAAAAGATGGGGTCTGCACTGAAAGTGTCAGTCAGGCGAGTGTTCTACGATACCACTGCACGCAGTTTCAGTGTCTTTCGGTAGATGTGATATCGCACCACAGGAGCTGGTCAACATCGCCCTTGGCGCCGTGCCTCACTCACACTAACACACGGCCAGCAGGCGGGCGCCTTAAGTGCGATAAAATCATAATTATATATATATATATATATATATCGTATAGTGTTAGTTTCGTAGACGATATTTGTGGGTGCAAATTCCTCTTACAAAAAAAAATTTAGGTGGTACAGTTCTGTTATAAAGGTGCGTCAAAGTCGTAATTTGCATGTTCTGCTGCCATGCAAGTAGTGAAAACCAGTTGACTTACGAAAGTTAAATAAGTCACAGTGAAATAACATGCAATAAGCTACGTAATAAAACATTAAGAAACATCCCGGGAACAATTTTGACATTTTAAAAATTTTTTGGGTTTTTCCAAATTTTTTCTGCATTTCTGAAATTTTTTTTTAAATTTAAAATATGGCATTGTGGGTTATTTTAAGGTTATATTGCATAGCTCATGGGATGTAAGTTCACATTAAATTATTTCATTTTAGTAGGTTGATTGGTTTTCACTATTTGCATGGCAGTGCGACAAGAAAAAATTGACTGACGCACCGTTATGAGAAAACTATTGAGAGCTAAATTTGTTCTGAAATAGGAAACTACACTCACAAGTACTGTCTACAAAACTAACGATATTTCATAAAAATCTAAAATTACGCTTTTTTCGCACTTGAACACCCTTAAGGTAGATTAGGTAGGTTACGTCTTGTGTTCAGAATCGTTTGCATGTGGCGAGACCTCGTTGAGTTACAGAACTCTATTATAATATGATATACTGCACATTTCCGATAATATACTGCACCCAGCATCTTACATGTCTGCTCTGTTTTATTCTAACTAATAGTATTTTGTTGAAAAAAATCCGAAGTATTTAAACCACACACACATGAATCACTAGTAATCAGTAACTTAACTACGCCAACATAACTACACGAAAAACAGAAATTATTATGTAAATAATTGTTAAAAAAGAATGGAGTATTTTGTTTTCTAGGCTATGAATTATATATATAAGAATATTTATCATAAAGAAGTAGGCCTATACTTTTGTAAGTACCTGTTGCATATATTATATGTATATAGTACTGACGTATTCAAACATTTAGTACCATACTGTCAAAGTTAGTATAGAGTGAGAACGCTATTTTCATTGGTACAAGCGTAGAGCCTATCTACTGTCGCCCGCGTGGTTCTGACCTGCGTATTATCCGCAGGTGTCAGGGCCTGAACACGCTGTACATGGTATGGAATCAACATGTTTTCAGGGAGCACTCTCCAAGCTGCGTATGGTCCACATTAAATGTAGTAGCTACTCTCCGTGCGCTGACATTGGGGTTCTCATCCACTTCATGCAGAAGTGTTTCTTCCAGCGCCGGCGTCCTCGTCACGATTGTCTGGTTTGAAGATTCCGTGTTCTCTAAGACAGCGATGGATCGCTTCAAATGTATGTCTATCTGGACACCGTCGTTGTGGGAAGCGTACACGATACAAAAGCTGTGCCGTTACCATTTGCCAACCAATACATGAAATGTGCATCAGCTAACTCAGCAATGGAATAATCCATTTCGAACCTCTTCCTGCAGCTAGGAGAAGTGCATAATGATCTTATCGACATTGCTGAAGACATTTACCTTACAGGATCACATGGAAACGTTTCACGAGTTGAAGCTAAAGGACTTGCAAAAATATAGGGAATTACCAGTTTGTAGTTTCTCTGGTTTGGTACGATATACTGTACAAAATAAACATAACCAGCAAGCTACTCCAATCACCACACTTTGATTTATCTGCTGCTACAAAATAACTACGTACAACACAGCTGTTCCTTGAAAACTGCCGAAGTGACGAGAGGTTCGAGTAAATGTTAGTGGGCAACAGAAATTGCAGAAGAACTTGAAATTCCAGCTTCATTTCCATCGGAGGCCAGTCCTTCTCGCTTGAGAAGAAAGAAAAAACACTTTTCGTATGGGGTAGAAGATGATCCAATACAAAATGCAAAAGACCAGTTGAAAAGTGAATTTTTATTTTTCAATCATTGATATTTCAATAAACTCTATAAATGAACGTTTTATCCAGCATAAAGAAATCACATATACATTTGCATTTCTTTGTAACATCAGCACTTTACAGGACAGTAGTTCCCAGTATGTACTAGAAGAATGTTTGAAACTTGAAAGTGTATTGACTCACGAAGACTCAAGGATATTGATGGTACATAACTGTCTAGTGAAATACAATTTGTTGAAAAAAGGGAGCGAAAGAAAGCAACTCCACAAGATGTCTTAGATTTCGTTTGTGATTCCAATTTAAAATAGTGTGTGCCTAATTTATTAATTGCCTCTATCTGTAACGAATGGTGAGCGCAAATTTCAAAGTGAAAGTTGATAAAAACATATATCCGCTCTTCTATGAATCAAGAAAGACTAGCGGGACTGTCAACACTTTAAATAGCTCAAACTACTGACTTAAGTGAATTAGTTTCAACTTTTTCAAAGATTAAAGCAAGAAAATGGAAATGAAATCTTGGGTAAGTTCGGGACATTTTTCTTGTGCCCTATGTTACTTTGAATACATTTTATTTAAGTGTTCAATCATTCATGTACCGGCACGTAGTAGTGTATAAATCTATGGCAGTTATTGTGTAATACATTTTTTTTAAATTACCAAATTGTGGAAGTATTTGACTATTTAACATTGAAGTATGTGAAAAGAGGCAAGTTTAAAGATAAAAATTAAAAAATTTTCTTGAGTATGCTTACATTTGACTGTAGTAAAATTCTCAGGCCTACAGAATGTAAATTTAAAGGAATGATAAACGGGAAAATGTGTGATGTTTTTTTGGGGTGGAGGCGAATTCAGGTTTTTCACCTAGGGCGCCAAGTTAGCATGTACCGGTCCTGTCTACTTCGTATAATCTGCATAATTCAAGAAGAAAAATTAAGTAGCCTATAAGTAACACTTTTTTTATAAAATCCTAACTAGGCAAATGCGCGACGAATAAAAAAAATAATTTTAAATATAAAAACTTCTACAATTCTTCACAGCATACATTTTTTACGATCATGGTACATGCTTATTTACTTTATCAATTTTGTAGTCGTACATTTTAGAGTACAGTATAGGAATTTCGTGTCGTGGTTTACTCATTTAGCAAATAGCGTTCCACGCAGTAAACTAACAGAAACGTTATCTATGGAAGCATGTCACCACTGCACTTCGTTGAACCACCAGTTCGAAGATTGCATTGGTTGACGTGGTATACCAATTGGATGGAGTTATGTAGCAGAGAATCAATCCACAAATATTAAAGATCAAAGCCTACTGTGTCCATACAAACGTTGAATGAACCGCTTTTTCTAGCTTCTTTGCATTCAAACATTATGATTTAATACTTGTTCTTTTTTTTAATATATACGTATTACATTCTTCTACTTAGAATGGTAAAAAAAAAAAAATACTTAGGACTGGTTCCGTTCTGCATAACTCCATCCAATTATATTTGCAATTATAAGGGTGCATGATAAACTGAAGAGCTTTGTTGGAAATAAGCCACTGCTAGCTAATGTTGCCGAGACGCTGAAAATCCGTAGTTACATAAAATAATTAGCACGAGAACAAGAAAAAAATTGGGGCAGTCATAACTGGCTGCAATTAACTAAATACAACTGTTGGTCTGTGGACCTTTCTATTCCAGTATGTTTTCTGCAACTCCGCAACACTGGCTTGCAATGGCAAATATAAAACAGAACACTTCAGTTTGTTACATTGGTTGAAATTTTTCAGAGTTGCATTTGGCAAACTGAAAGCTCAGAAAGTATGGCGTGACGCCATCTATTGAAGTGACTACGCAGAACGTAGTTTGCACCGTGAATCTTCAGCGAGACGGCAATATTTCTCGCGCGAGTGAACTTGTAAAGGTGAGGGCATAAGAGACGCCGTAAACGAACCTTTTTGAACACTAAAAGACGGCTGGCAAGCTATATGCATATAATCACTTCCACGGCCGCGCGAAACTTTGAAAAGGAGAGCGCGTTGGCAACCAGAATACGACTCTCACTTCCTGCAAGTTGAAAACTTGCCTTTACATTTGACCGGAGGGCAAAATTATTCCCTTCGAAAATACCTCTTGGAGTTGTTTTTCCTTCGAACCTTCGTGGTGACGCATACTTTGAGCGCGCGTCATTGAAGACAGCGGGGGGAAAATTTTTCAAACGCCTATTTGCTATTGATAAGTTTATAATAAACACTGCCATCAATGATACGACTCGTAATCTATTAGGTATAACGTGATAATACACACTGAATATGGCAACGCAAACCAAATTTATAAGTTAAGTAACAGCCTTCGAACGTAATTTAATCCGACTTAAGTCCGTTTGCAAGACTCGGTTTACTCGGTAAATCCTCATACAAAAACTTTCGTATGTTCTATTATAAAAAATAATAATTTCAATGGGACAAAGTTTTACTGTGTAATTTGCATTTTTTAAATGTGCCATTAAATGCAGTGGAATTAAAATATTACTACAAATCACTAAACTGAATTAATATTTTGTTCACTTTCAGTAAGAAAATTGGAAGCAATATTAAAGGTGCAGTCATATCTAGACACTTAGTGTGCAGTTTTCTGTATTAAGGGCGTTCAAGTGGGGGAAAATCTTAATTTTATATTTGTATGGAATGGTGTTAGTTTTGTAGGCCCTATATGTTACTTGCAAGTACATTTTCCTGTCACAAAAAAATATTTAGTTCAGCTAGTTTTCCCATAATGGCATTTAGAAGTAAAAAATTTCCATGGAATAGGCGGGCACGGGCCATCGGCAAATCACTAATTAACACGACTCTTCCGTTTGTTTATCATCTATTTGACTCATAACGGGATTCATACAAACAACAAACTCCTCCACAAAGTTCCTCAAACTTACGTGAAAAAAAAACACACACATATATATATATATATATATATATATATATATATATATATATATATATATATATATATATATATATATAGGGGAATAACTAAAACACTCAAATTTTTCTGAATTCATGAAGTAAGAACATGGAAAATGTAACGAAATTATTTACATCGAAACTACATTCCACGAGCTGCGGCTTAATGTATATAAATTCCCGCTACAAAATGTTCTTGCATTTCGAATAAAGTTTGTAAGTTGAAATTTTTTGCTAATTTTAGCTATTTTTTTAATATAGAAAAATATTTTGTAATTGGGTTTTATACCCCTGAAGCCGTTGTAAGATAGAGATTTTGGTCAGCGCTCAACATCGAGGTCTCTGGCGCTGGTGAGGGGTAACATGAGGCGAGTATGGAGCACCGCCGGAATGAAAGGGCGAGGAAAGCGAGAGATTCCCGAGAAAACCCGCCGACTAGCGGCATCGTCAAGCACGATTCCCACATGCGAAAATCCGGGGACCGAACCCGCCGGGAATCGAACCGGGACGCCAAGGCGGGAGGCGAATGGTCTGACCATTTGTTTACCACGGCCCCCCCCCCCCATGAGATGTAGCATCAATGTGAATTAAAAAATCATGTTCATTGGTTTTCGTTGTGTTCTCGAGGTAAAAACATGCAAATGTTGACTTCGAAATGCCTTTATGAGAACATAAGCCGAGATATATGTTTTAAAGTAAAATGTACTCCCAAAAATATAATGGAGAGGAGAGCCTACAAAGTGTACAAATGCGTGTCCCAGCAACTGGTTAACTCCGTAACTTGATTAGTAATTAGTGTGGTTTGACTAGAAAGGTGACGAGAATTTCATATTCGCCAAGGGCCAGGGTAAAGAGCGTGCTTTAATAAAAGTAATAGGGGAAAGTGTGTCTTGGTCTTAATTTTAAAAAAAAATGTATATTATAATTTTAATATGAAACTAAGCATAATTAGTTTTATACGTAACTAGCAACCCGGGTAGCACTTAATTATCTATAGCCTAGAATTGAAGTCTATACTTGAACATGCCGCACACCTCCAAGTCTCAGCCTTACTAAATTATTAATATTTAATTGCTAGGGAATATATCATACAAAATTGGCAAAAAGCCCAAAAATTTCTGTTAATCTGATTGCTACCAAACTTCACAAGAACACCCGCTGGGCTAATCTGAAGATTGTCGTAACATTTCATCAAAAGCGCTCCAGCCGGTTTGGAGTCCATAGGGAACATACATACACACATCGATTTACATATACACACATATACATACATTCATAGACATACATACGTACATAAAAGTATACCAGTGACTCATATGTCTCGAGGGGTGTTCAATAAGCTCTCTTGAAAAACGTGGAATATGCGACATGTACTTGCAGACAGTAAAAAATACACGTGCTAACTCAAAAGGCGTCGAGCGTCGCGGGACAAGGAATTTTCAAGCGCGCGAGCCGAGGGGGGGGGCGTGGTTTGTTGTCGCGGGGGAGGGTGCCGTCTAGAAGTTGGGGGAGAGGGGGTTGAAGCCAGGACTAGGAGGTGGAGGCAATTTCGATTTTCCCTGAATAATCACCCCCGTCGCCTGCCTCCGTGCCGCGCGCATTACTTATTCACGCAGGAGAGTGGTGTGTGTGGGTGAGGCTAGGGGAGGGGGGGGGGTTGTTCGGGTCCGGCCATCAGCCGGGACCCCCCCCCCCCACGACCCCCTCGAGCTAGTGGCATGGGCATTGCAAGGGCGGAGAGGGGGATCGATGATGTCTTCGCTTCCACGCAGCGAGCTCCGACGTATTTATAGTCCACTGCCACCTTCTCTTTCCAACGCCTAACCCCCCCCCCCCTTCAATTTCTTCACCGTCCAAAAAAAAAAAACTGCCGTACTCCAGCAAACACGTTCGCAAATCAACGCAGGATGTTAGATATTTCTGTGAATGTGCACAATCATGCGTTTTATCCTGCTGAAATTATTATACATACATACATACGTACGTGTATTATTTCCTAATTGATTCTTTAATAAGTGAAGGGTTGATTACAAAAACATGATTAGTCCAAAATCACTATGTTTTAAATTTGCTTTGTGTATTTTACAGCATAGCAATGCGTATCAGGTGGTTGAGATAGTTTCTACAAAAACAGTCTTTGTAACAGCGATAAGAGGGGGAGAATAAAGCGGGATTCTACAAGAATGGAATATGTCCACAGCAGTTCTGACAAAAACTGGTAATGCTCCGGACTAGGCTGGATCTTGCAAGAAAGTTGTGCCATGACAGTGCTAGCACACTCTTATGTTCATGTTTGTAGAGTGCTAGCATATCATATTCTATGGAAGTGTAGGCTTTGTTATGATTAGCTTACATTGCTTTCTGATTTCTATGAATTTCTTTATAAGTTTGCTGTAGTTCTACAGATAAGCGTTCGGTATTCGCTACTTACTTGCTTCGTGGTATTGTCAAATTTCACGTTCAACAGACACACAGTCTCAGAGGCCAAGAAAAAGAAAGGCAAAAGAAAAGAAAGAGGATATAAAACTAAATGCAAAAGGTAAAGGAGTAGAACAAACAAACCACGTTCGAAAACTTTTAACAAAACGAATGACTGGAGATTACAGCGGGTTAAGACGTGTTTTATTTAAATCTTCTGAGTTTCAATGTGTATTATTAAAATATAAGGTTAACTATATTTTATTATACAACTTAGTAAATAGATTTTGGTAATTTAATAACATAACCTACTTTGTGAAAACTTAAAAATGGTATCCTTACCTACTTTTTAATGTCTTAATGTAAACGTGTCATACATTAATACAATAATGATCACGGTATCATGGTATTGTTACTACAGGTGTCCAAGATTTCAGTGCTCTCAGATAAAAAAACAAATACTGGAGGACTTCAACAAAATGGAATACAAGAACCAAGAAGATTCACATCTACGTGGTTTGATTGCTCTCCATCTGATTGCTCAGAGGCAACCGCGGACATCTAATTAATGACAGAAGAAAGGCCATGCAGCAACATACACCTACAAAGTTCAGGTATTCCTGTTTGCCACAAGTCGTTCATAAGTACACGCGACATTAGTAAACACAGAGTCAGACTTCAGCAGAGCCTTGTTACGACTGGCCAATCTCCAAAAGACCAACGTGGACTGCACATCAAAGAAACCGGCCAACTAAGATTTCAGATGCCGTGATGCACCTCATTGGATGTCATATCAACTCATTTCAGGCACGTAAATCACATTATTCATTGCGTGATAACCCAGAGAGGATGTACCTACATGAACACGTAACAAAAATGCGTGGACAGTTTGTTAAAGGATAAAACTGACTGGTCAGTTTCTCACACCTTTAAAAGCCATTTAGGCATCCCTAGGTCCGATAGTGTAATATTTGCAATTCCATGGGACAAAAAAATGAATGAATGCAGCTAACACACAGGAAGAAAGACGTAGACTATAAATAGAGAAAATCCTACACTTGAAGAGCAAAACAAGGAAACATAAATTTTTTGTATTTTGACTATATGCAGAATTTACCCCTCTCTCATCTTACAAGCAATGTTGTATTTTACAGTTGTCAATTGTGGTACAACATCTTTGGAATACACAACCTTGCTGATGACTCAGCCACACTGTATCGTTACTGTGAACACGAGTATAGGAAGTCTATGCTGCTGGATTACTTAAATCATATCTGAGAGGATGAAATAAAGGAACTTGTATAAACGAGTGATGGGTGTCCGGGTCAAAACAAAAACAGAAAAATGATGCAGTTTATATACTGCCTAGTCCATGTATTACATCTGTATGACAAGGTTACCTAAATTTCCCCAGTAAGAGGTCACACATACATGCCAAATAATCAGGATTTTTCTTTAATAGACTACAAGAAAAAATCCACAATATCTGCTGAGTTGCCGGTAGATTGGTATAATTTTGTCCTTACTGTGAGGGAAAATCCAACTCTATTCTCTCTCCGAATAATGAGGTATAATGACTTTAGGGACATGAAAGCAGCAACTGATGCATTTTTCCTGAAAACGCCTAAGCCTCCACTGCGGCTCAAGGAGGCACGAGTAGTACAAGTAGTAAAGGAAGAGAACACATTCAGGATCAAAATAGCATTTTACAGATCATGGGCAACACATATTGTACCATCTCGGGAGACATTGGCACCTTATTCGGATATTCCTGCATTCTACCAACGCAACCCAGGGGTTACGCCTGCTAAAGCAAATGACCTCACCCCACTAATGAGCTACTGGCAATTTCCGGCAAACAGGGTATTTGACGAACATACAGTATCTCCAGAATCAGTTAACGGTAGCAGCAACAAGAATGACGACGTTGATGTTGACAGCGTCGACATTAGCAGTGGTTGTGATTCAAAATAACTTTAGTACGATGTATTCAACTCTTACCTAACTCGACAATTAATGTTGATTTTAAATGATAAATTTGCTAGTACATGCCACCTTGTGCTCGTTCATATATTTTTCAGGTGTATTTTACGGGTGTTTGTGTTATTACATAACCCATTTGTCAGTAACTAAACCAAAATTCTACAAAACGTAGATAAGTCCAGATTACATATATTTATTCCTCATTATGTGATCAATATTTCCAAGTGATATTGATAGCCAAGGTAGGTTGAATCTGTACCTATACACACACAAAAACCTTGTGATTTTCAATACTACAGTAAATATGACAGTTTTTTCACATATTGAAAAGGTTAGTTATTTTAATAACATCGTTTCCTGCTGAAGTATAGAACGTAGGGCGCATCTTCTTCGCAAACATGACAGTGAATATCAGCCCCTGTCGGGAAGCCAGGGTGCAACTGCAAACATTCCTCCAGGCCGGGAATATAACAGAAGACCCTCGGCCCACCGATCAGGGCTTCAAAACCCACTGAGAGCGGCTGCAGAAACATAGGCTAGTCTTAGGATCGCACCAGGTTGCGACCATCATCATGATCATGTGACCTGCTAGGTGAACCTCCGTCTTGAGGTGGTATCAAAGAATTATCACTTGGAGGGACGAGTAGCCTACACTCGTGTTTTCATTCAGTTTTGTATGAACTAACGTCTACAAATACAACAGCTTTGTTACAGCTATCAAGTAATGAATTTCGGTTCACAACAGCTTACAACTTTCGTCCTTAAGCAAGATATGAATCCTTCGGTTTCGGACTCTACATGACCTTGAAGTCTCACTGAATAGCGACGGATAGACTTCAAAGCTCATTCACGTATTGTTGAAGAAACATTGTTCTCATGTGGCCACATTATACTACCACCCGTTCCTCTTTTGTACCTTTTTGTCTAAAGTAACAGTAAACTTTCTACAATGAAGAATCGCGTGATAGAGAATACATTAATATTCCTCGAAGGCCTTTCACAGTAGGCGTGGTTAAATAACATTATGCAGGGTGGCCAGAAACAAACTCGCAGTGAGCGCACCGCGCGAATCCTGGCCTAAATTTGAAGACAAAAATGTTAGCGGCAAATGTTGAACGATTACATCATACGTGCGCAATTTGGCAACATAGCACTGTAGTTAGTCCACTCTTGCACTACACAGATACCTTACTTACTACTGTTCTGACTTGTATATTATGGTGCAGGTTAAAATCACGAGCAATCCAAACATGATTCTACGGTCACTTGATGTAACATACATAAAATAATACCTAGATATGGAGCGCAAGAGTGGACTTTCTCCGTGCAGTGTTGCCACATAGTGCACGTAAAATGTCGTACGACAACTTACCACTTACGTTCTCGTCTTTAGTTAAGCCCAGGACCTTGCGTAGTGTTCTTATTATGATGTTTCAGGACATCATGTATATGAAGACAGCTTTAATCTTACTACTTACATAATCACATTATAATCAAAAGTAATCATGTCACCTCAGTTCGTAGACATGTTTCACTTGTAACAAATTCAATTTACAAAAGAATCTACATAATCGGCTAAAAATAAAGTTACCTAAATGGTCGGTATTAAGTGGTTCGCGAAAAAGAAGTGATCATTTTTCACGACCATCTAGTCTTAAACAATGATTAAAACTATTTATTTAATATGACATTAGACTTGAAATTTTTGAGTATGCTACAATCTATACAATTTGTAATTCAGGGTGCTTTGCTTATATTAAAATTTTGCAAGAAAATATCAATTATCTGAAAGGAAACAGCAAGTAGGGCTTTAGTTCTCACTTTATCCTAAATCACCTTTAAGTCGCACACTTTAACACTGCCGCATAAACGTACACCAACTCGTCATTTCATGGAAAAAATCAGCTTCAAACCCTTTTGAAACAGAATCATCAAGAAAAGTGAGAAAACGTTAACTGGGGGAATGTCCGGCTACAGTTGTTTTAAAAAGTGTTTTAAAAATTGTTCTCGTTACGAGTATTTAAATGGGAAGTGGCAATTCGTTTTTAAAAAATTACGCCTCCGATTACATACGCACAGACAACATATGACTGCACTTAAACATAAATACGCAAATTATGTGTGTACTAATTTTAAAAACTTTTTTAAGGCCTTCAAAAGTTTATTAGTTCAAGCTTGGGCCAGTATGAAGTTTTTCCAAGCTTTGTGAACTTATCGATGACTTCGCCTGATAAAAAAAAATCAAGTTTTGTACCTGAAGTGTACCCAGCGATAATTTACACCTCATCATGCAAAACAAGTCATTTAAAATCCTTGAAGGATCAATTTAAAATAAATCTGTCTTTTACTAGTTCGAGACGTTTACGAGTGTGAATGGTTTCGTGTTGTGAAACATTTGATGGTTGGATCATACGCTTACCCCAAAATACATTTTCTCATAATGTAAAATACGAAGTATTAACGAATATTGTTTGGGGAGTGCAGTTTGTATTCTCGGATTATACAGTATACAGAATTATATTTAATTATTAAATTTAACGTACCTTCGAACAGCACATGACCTTGGTAGAAGTACCAGGGGGAGGGGGGTTGGAGAAAGAAGGAAGGAATCGGCCAGGGCACGTTTTACGGTACCGTCCCAGCATTCACCTAGAGTGATTTAGGAAAACCATGGAAAAGCGACATCACGATGGCCGGAGCTGGGGGATTCGAACCCGATATCTCCCGAATGCGAGGCGAGTGTTTTATCACTGCTCCACCACACTTAACATGCCTCGTTTAGCTACGGGGTTGCCATTAATATTAAAAGCAGCCTTTCACAATGTGACCTAATTTCTTTATTGTCGTACGGTAACACCACACACTAGTTACTACAACTTTCAGAAAGTTCACGCAAATTTTATTGGAAACTAAGGGTCTTGAGATACTGTCATTCAAGGATATTTTTTAACCATAGAATTGTGTAAATCAGTTTACACAAATTACAATACAAGAATCTTGCGACTAGTACAGTTTAGTTAATCGAGAGAGACTCAACTTCACATAAACGTATTTCTCTTGCATATTTTAAAAACTATTCTGCCAAAGTAACAAATCAAACATTACTGGTCTTGAACTTGTCTTAAATTGGCATCGTGAGTGAAATTTATACATCGTGACGTCAGTCGTGTAATGTTGCGAAGTAAAAATCGCAGTCTTCTAAGGCATACGATATTTTTCTGTTACGCGTTGCGAAACTAAAATTAATCACTTATTGATTCTGTCGGAAAATGTTGGCTAAGCTTTTCAGATTTTAGTTCAACTAAGGTTAATTCTACCACATGTTAGAAAGAACAATGTTAAAATGTTTGGCACAGGAAAAATTTCTGCCGCTTGAGCGCTGCTATCGGTAATGGGAGCAAACTGACGAATCGCAGAACCTTGCCTCAATTTAAAGTTACATAAAGTTCATAACTTAAAACGCGTAATCGGTTTCTTTTCACTTAAAAATAAAATTAGATGACTTCTGTCATTTCCAAGCCTATTAAAATTTAATTTACTACAGTTCGTATTTTACTTGTCCCTTAACGATAGCAGCGAAACTAACGAGAGAATTTTTCCCTGTGCCAGACTCTTTCATAAGAAAACACAATTTCTTTCTAGCCTGTAGGAGAATTAACCTTAGTTCAACACGAAACATATTTGCTCAGCCATGTGTTCCTTGGAGAACTGCTATGGACGTTGCCAACTTCTGAAGCACTAAAATCTAAAATAAATGTTTTGAATCTTCAATTTATTTCGTTCTGTGTGTATGTTTTTTTTTTCAATGTATTTAATATATTTCAGAAAATAACACGCGACTAAAAAAAAATAATAATTTGACATGGGTTCTTTTTTTAACGGAAGAATGCAACATCGTTCCAATGTTCAATAATGCACAACACTGTAACGAATATCCCTGATCGTCCATTAGAACACCTGCACTGATTTCAAGTGTGCGTCAATACACGCGGCTGCTTATAAAACAAGTGCGAGTTGTTTGTGACTGTGCGTCTGGTAGGATATTGTATTTTGTCATGTTGGCAACACAGGTGTCGAAGGCACGCGTCCGGCCGTGGAACGCGCCGACGTCAGCACATCAGGCTGCCGGTTACAAAGTGGGTCAGCGGTGATGAAACACAGCCCAGTGTTACCACCCACGTAACACATCTGACACGATTTACCTACCCCAGTGCACAGAAAATGTTCCAAAATGTGCAACATTCGTTGCAATCGCGGATTGACGAAAACTTCGTTTTTACTTTTGTTTCACATCCATTTTCATAAATTTAGCATTTATAGAGTGTAGCATATGATGTAAGGCTAGGCATCATTCTGCACATTGAATTTAACCTTTTTTTGCTTCCTATAAAATTCTGAGAAAAATGTTATGTAAATATACTGCAAACTATATTTACATTGCGATTGAACTGGTAATACATAATCAAGTCGCTATCAGTCCACAGAAGTATGGTTACAAGAATTTTGTTACACTTATTTCGGGGTAATTATACATTAACAGCTAAATCACAATGTCTGTACTGTAATGCAAAGTAAACAGACTTTGCAGTGTAATCGCTGATTTAACATTGTCAGAGTTAAGAAAAAAACAGCAATCGGAATGATCTAATATGGCGACACTTCGAGCCTTAACCGACCGTTTAAATATAACATTGGAATAACTCCATCTACTTCAGCTTTTAAAGACACAGAAGTAACTTTATTTTTAATAATGCAATTTTTGCAATCACGCCGCAGTCAAATTTACAAAAAGTTTCGTTTTAATAATGCTGCAACTTGACTGTTCAAAAAAATTAAACCTTTTTCAGGCAAGGCCAAATGTATATAAATAAATACTTATTGCAACGTTGATAATAATTCAATATGTCAGAGGGTGTTCCAACTTACCGTTACATCCGAAGAAGACTAATTTTTCCCTTGTTGTACCGAAAATATGAAGAATGCAAGAATTTTGACTGTGATTATTACGAGAATTTCTTCTACCCAGTCTCCATCTGGCAAACTAGTAAGCGCCTTGCCTGTTGTAAGGATAATACTAATACAAGTTAGGAAGATAACAGAACTTTCTGTGGACACTTTTGGCCAAGGGGAAAATTCCGCCCATAGCTGTCCTCATATCGGTAAGGATCCTAGCAAAATACGAGGTGTAACTCATTTAACCTTAGCTAGGCTAGGTAAAGAAAAATATTGCTTGATTAAATAATATTTATTAAAAATAAGCAAACTATTTTTTTCACAGTTGTACTGAGGTAAGAAGAAGTACCCACAAAGTATAAGGTCCATTACATATCCTAGAAACGTAGATATTACGTCAAAATATCTTAATAACAACAATAATAATATAATAACCTTGACAAAAGTTGTTTACACGAGGGTTAGATGCACAGACTAAACTGTGACCTTGAACAACTCACATCGAGTGAACTAGGAGTTGGTTCCTATCTGCTTATGGCAATGCTAGGCAGTTTTACAGTGATTTTTAACAAAACATTAAGCAACATAAGCTTCATATCGGAGAATCCCTACATTGCTTTGGCACAAATGTATCACCACTAGTATTTAATTTATTTGGACGCAATAAACTTAGTATATATTTTTAAAGATTTTTGCGCCTAAAGTATTGCCAAGTCTGTTATGATCAAAAGCAAAAAGCAAGCAAAATAATATTTTGCTTACAAACGATGCATTATTTTGCAAAACCGCTGCGTGTAATTGTGCATCGTATGACTTCTCTTAGGTTTAAATTCTTTAAAAATATTTCGTTAAAAATTATGAGTTTTCGCACCAATGTGAGGAAAAATATCTATAGGCTGTTCGTGATAAAGTGAGCACTCATAAAAACCCTGCTGAAATTCTATTTTCAGTAAATTCATATCTTTCCGCGTAAAACGGCTAACGACGGGGAATGTATGGCCCCTCTGGACACGTCACTTGATGTTTGCACGTGTAAGATAAATTATACAGTCGGTAGGAAGCTATACTGTTTGATAAAAAAATTATTACTTATATAAATTACAGTTATGTCGATTTCTGTTGCTTTTGTTTCAGTATGGTTGTATATAAATAGGAAAAAAAACACGGAACTATATTGCGCAATCCCCTCTGCCAACCGTACAAGCAGTAAGGCAACTATAGTTAATGTTGATTTGTTTGCATTAACGGCTAGTGATATTTTTCAAAGGTTCAATTTTTAGTGCTCACTTTATTCTGAACGACCTATATCATGGCCTTAACTCTGTGCTATTTAGTCGCGCAAAAAAGAAATGACCAAACCCGAGTCCTTCAGAATTAAGTGTACAGAGTTAACCAATGCGTGGCGTCGCTCGTCGTACAGGCTGATCAAGTACGCAAAAGTTTATTTTTACCGAGCGAGTGATGACGTCACGGGTACAGCGCCAGTGCAGGACTGACGCGTAGCAAGAAGTGTACACAATTTAATGTCGTTACGCACAAATAAACCATTCCACATTTGATCAATTAGAACATAGGCAATTGTTACTAAAACATTTATTGTTTCTTTGTTTAATTAATATTTTCTGATTGTAAAATACCCTACCTCTATTTACTTTGGTTGCTTAGCAACTGAAGTTTTAATATAGTGTAATAATTTTTGAGCATGTCTTTGGTCTGTTCTTTACGTTTGTGGCTTGGATGCCTTCTTCATAACACAATTAAATCCACGATAAAGTTTTCAAGACTTGCTAATTTTTTTTCTTCAACCAATTCGTATTTTTCGGCCATTTTTAAATATAAACACTGCAACACTAATGAGAGTGTATCGAATGTACCGTATTCGGAAGTAAACGTCTGACGTCACAATTAACCATAGTTATAAATATTGATCTAAAAAAGGCGGTTTTCCAAAGTAATCACTTCAATACCCTTACCAAAACACAGTTATGCCTGTTTTGCCTCACGGAATATTGTTTACGTCATAAACAATGCGGTAGTAAAATGTGTTTATTTGCGTACTTTCGCCATATGACATTACACTTTTTTTTAGCATCTCAACGGACACAAAAAAATGTTCCGTATGCAAAAGAAAAGGGGCAACTAGAATGATGAACAGTAAAAAATAAAACTGACAATTTTAAACTTTTTTCCAAGGGCTCCGAAATTTCTTCACTTGAATGGGAATAATATATGCATTAACTTTTACTTACTTTCACTTTAACTTACATCCAGAAATAACAGTTGTGAGAAAAAATAACTATCACAAACATGTCAGTATAATTAAAAAACATTCACATTCCCTCTGTAAATTTAAAACTGGTAAAAAGGGCCTTCCCACTCTGGTAGTGCAAAAAAACTTACAAGGAACGTCTTACTCAAATTCAAAGTTCTTAAAAACTGAAGGATTTTCTCTAACAAACTTTCTGCTCATTGGAAATATATTAGAACTGCAATATAAGATAGAATACGTAATGTCGCAAATATTTCCCCTCTCTTTTCCCTGCTTCTCTTTCTTTGTCTTTCTGTTGCAGATTACCTAAAACAAGGAATTCACAGAGGTGATGTAATGAAGCTAACAAAGATTGAACATGAAATTATGTACAGCATAAGCCTTGTTAAATTAAAAAAAAAAAAGTACTGTTATTGTAAATGTGTAGTTGTATATCTGTACCTCGGAGGCGTAAGACACTATGCGAAGTTTTTCTCAAAATTCTCTTTTCAACAAAAGCATTAACACAGTAAGTACTTCCTAGTGACACAACACGAAGTCCGTATTGCGTAAAAAAACTGTTCTCCTGAAATATATGATTTTTTGTGACATAGTGTCTTATGCCTCCGAGGCACAGATATGTATTATGGAATTCACGACTTGTCTATTTGGTATCAAAAAATATCTTACGAATGCAATAAATCAAACAAACCACACGCTGCAGCGGACCCTAGGCGGTTGTTAAATGAACCTGCAGGAGTTAAAATAGCCGAGTCATATAACCTGGTTTCCACGATCATCCGTTTATGTAACAATGCCAACAAGCAATTCAGGGTTTTGAGACGGCGGGAATTTTTAAACATGTTTGTTGCATATTGTACTAAATTCGCTTACGTCAGCAGATCTGGTAAAGTTATTTTATTGGCATTTAATAAAATATTCGTGTCGTGTTTTTCCCCTCAATATTTCGAACACCAGGCGTGTATCTTTTCACATAATTATATTTTATCATTTCTTAGGTTTGTATTATTCGCGGCATTTGAGTGTTTCGTTTAACAATAGAAATCAAACTACTCTCCAATAGTGTTAACCCATTACTTATTCGAAAAGCTGCTGTCGTGTCATATTCAATGTACGAAATAGTTACCAACCTTTTTATCTACATACGAGCGTTGTGCAACCTAAAAATTCGTAATATTATAACTGCACCAGTCACTTCCCAATTCTTAAATATTACGTTAATAACAATTTCCGACAAATAAAAAAATTCGGTTCATTAGTTTTTGTACAAGCGCATGTCACGTCCGGTACAAATGAAATAATTTGAGTGAAAGTCAGTGAAATAAGCACCTGTTATTTCACCTAAATATTAATTTTAAAAAAATACAGGTACTCAATAATATGCAAAAATTGAGCTAAATTAAATAATTTTTCTTAAATACGAATAACTTCGACGTAAAATTATAAATGTTAGATTCTGTAGATTAATACAATTACTTTCACTATAAACTATTTCGTTCGTATAGTTTGAATAATTATTAATTTGGACAATTAGCGAAGACAGTGAAATCGCTACTTTCATATGCAATTGTACGAAAACTATAGAACCAAAAATTAATTTATTTGTGGGACATTACTATTAATGTAATATTTAAGAGTTGGAGATTGTTTGGTACAGCTATAAAATTACGAACTGTTAGGTGCATAGCCCTCATAATCTTAATTTCCTTTCTGGCACTCTATTTATCCTCGTAGACTAATTACATTAACTGTTTTAATATTGTAAATACAATAAATATGTTCCTTAAATTAATTTCGGTTGAAACTTATTTGTAAAAAAAAAGGCTGGGATAAAAATTAAAGCGATGGAGGCGGCGAGCCTAAAATTCAAAAAGGAAAAGGTATTAAAATGTGTGTACATTCTTTGAGACATGCAATAATTTATTATTAAAATTTAAATAAGGTCTGAACACGGGTAGCCTTAGTAAGGTAACAACCCGGTGAACCACTACATATTTTAACCTTCAAATTCAATACAAATTTAAATTCTTACACATTATAACGAGGATGAAATAAAATAATACACATAAAGTCCTCCAGATAACCATTTGAAAACACATCCGCTGAACTATGGAAACTATTTGTACAACTCGAATTGAAATTCGACCCTGCCCTGTCTAACCTAGTGACTTATAAACGCCTCTATTCTGGAGAAGCTGAGGATATAGGAAAACGGCGCCACAGCCGTTAACATCCGAGCATATTTATAGGGGCGTTAAGAACAAAGACGCGAGTGCGTGTAAACAACGTCAAGACGAACGCGCACGTGCGTGGCTGCAACTATCGATGCGGAGCGAATTTATACGAGCTTTCCTCGCGCCTCACAGCACCAAGTTCCTCTTAGTTTGCCTTTAGTACTACATTCATCTAGACGTGGAGATGTATCACTTCACATGCCCTGTGTGTGGTGAACCAGCATGTACAGTATACTTGCCTCGCGTCTCACTGTACTAAGTTCCTCCTAGCTTGTCTTTATTACCACATTCATCTAGAAGTGGAGTGATGTCACTTCACATGCCCTGTGTGTGATGAACCAACACGTATTCTGCTTGTCATCAAATACCTCAGCCGCCAAGCAACGGTGAGATGTTCCCAATTATATCAAAGAGTGCTGGAACATAACGCATTAATTTTATCTCTTACCATCCCGTTACTTCAAGATCAATAATTGGCGGAGTATCGAATCTTATATGCTATTGTAACTACCCCTTCCTTCAACCCGAGCAGTACAATCCGCCTGCCCGCCTAGGCGGATGTATTTTGCACATTCTAGTCCAACAACTGCAGAAGTGGTTAAGGACGAGATAGCACACTCGTCACGTCTCACCATTGCCTCTAGGCCCAAGTCACTGAACTGGCGTGAATTCTTCTCGCCGACTACTCGCCTCTATGCGCATTCACTTGTGGCCTTAATATCTTATGACCAATATTGAAGATAAATTTGTATCGTACACATATAGACGAGAGTCGGTAAATTTGGCTGTAATTTCAATATGAAAATGTTTCGTATTTCTTGTTTTCAACTGGATCTGATATTTTATAAACTGTTTCTCGTTCTCCCTAGTAAGAGTAATTTCTCAAGTTTAATACAAAAGGGTTTCAGGAGTAAAGCAGCAGTAATGCTTGTATCGTTCAGTAAAAACAATAGTGCTATATTAGTACTACTGCAAAATTAACGGTTTCTTCCGTATACATTGTGGACATTCTGCACCAAGATTTTCATACCTAGAAAGGCGCACAAAAAGTAACCACTTTGGTCATTTTCGGCAGCACTATAATCAACTTCATATGTAAATTGAGGTCGTAATATCGGCATACAAGCGTGTGTTAAGTTCTTCGGACGGTATTCCTAAGCAGACGTTACGTCCGCTGAGCCGTTTTCGGATTAACTTTTATCGGCTGAAGTTCTGCACGCCAGTTCGCGGGCCGGGGCAGGCGGACATTTTATTCTTTGATAATATAGAAACCACCGAAGAATTGTTAAGCTGTCTTAGTTTGAGGGTAATACCTGTGTACATGATGTTAACAATGAGTGTTTTAAAACTATACTATAGCGTGAAGGGTCACACTAACAAAGCCATATTCCGATACTGATGTTAGCTTTCATTTCATTGGCTGTCAGTGTACGTCAGAAGTAACGGAACCGTATCAGTAATCCGTGGTTATTTCGTAATTTTCATTGATTTTAAAGTTCGGAAAAAGTGCAAAATACGTTTCCTAACCTAAGTATAATTTCATTTCGGAGTATTATCCGATAATATGTTTCTGAAGGATGTGAACGTTTTAATGACTACTTGAAAAATCTGTAACAATTTTATGTATAGTAAATATGTTCTTATTTCTCACCAGGACTATTTGAATATTTATCAAAATTTCCAGATGACATGTTTATAATAGTCTCGCGCCGATGATGTCTGTATTTACTATACGTCCTCTCGAGCTCCAGTGGAATCAGTAAACGTGTAGCCTCGCACGAGGAGTCGGTTGAAAACCATCCTCGATATCTACCAGTGGTCATCAGCAGTAACGGAGCTGCTCATATGACAATTCATTTGCATTCTCTTGGCCGTCACTAGTGTTTCGCTGATACGGATGAAATGTACATTAGACTGACCTACATCCTCATACAATTTACAGGCGCTGTCTCAACTTTCCTGACGCGTACACCATGCACATCAGTCGCTAGCGACACAGTACAGTAAAGCGGTATAACTATGTGTCGCCCAGCGACGAGCGTCAGCCAATCAGAGCCTTGACGCTAGCGACACAGTACAGTAAAGCGGTATAACTATGTGTCGCCCAGTGACGAGCGTCAGCCAATCAGAGCCTTGACGCTAGCGACGGGCGTCGAGAACATTGCACGAGCGCTGACATTGAATTTGACGTTAATCGCTGGCGACGGATACAAAGAAGAAGAAGTTGTTTACATTTCAACACTCGTGAAAATATTTTTAAGGTTAGAACATAGTTAACGATGAACTTTTATGCTAATAAATTTATATTAAAATACCGGTACTTGTGTAAATTAATGTAATATGTTACGTGGGTTCGTGGAAAAGTAACTAATATAATTGTCTTATTATTTTTCGGTAGAAAATTTAACCTCTGCTTTCTGTTTGATATTTATTTAAATTGATGCGAGCATAAACTCATTGTCATTTCTTTATGTACCGTTTACGTTTTTTTAAAAAAATTACAGTCACAGAGTTATTTCTCTAGGTAAAAGATGGCAGCACAAATTTGTGTCGCCAGCGGCTGGAGATATTTAATCGTGCAAGTATGGATATATGGCAGGAATTCATCGATGGCGGCAAGCGTAGGGCGTATCGCGTCGCCGTATTGTGAAAACTGCTTAAGGTGGGCATTAAAAATGAATCGCTTCGATTCATTACATACCATACATATGAATTGTGATACGCTGCAATTGCAGAGAGCAATTTTCACACATTTTCCACCCTGATGGACGAGCGTTTGATATCAGATTGCTTGTCTTCGAGTTTTCTATCTGCTGTGCCGTCTATAATTGTTTACAATCTCTACATGGAAAATTCTGACAGTGAAAGCCGCTTTGTTCAGTTTTTTTGTGAATTTGTGTCTCGTCATATTTCTGGTTTCTGCATTATAGAATACGTCCATAACACAACAGTAGTTTGGAACACCGGCAAACTGATGTGCTTATGTTGCCGTTGCTGTACTTAATTGCCGCAACGCCACGTAGTGAAAATAGTAAAGACCCACAATAGGCTCACACGAAAGTTAACAATTTACATATCCGTGTATGAGAAAGTTACTTCTGTATTGATATAAACGCCTCTTATTGGTCCGCTGTGTTATGTGTTGCTTTCTCCTCGTGTTCCAGCTATCACTCTAGTTAGTGGATAATGTTCATGTGTCCGCTGTCTTCAGATATGTGTTGCCGCCTGTGAGCGGTGTATAGACCTTCTTCAACCGTTACAACATTGTTCAAAAACTGCTTATTGTAAGTAATGTCTGCTTAGCAATAGCATTCAAGGCACTGTTCACTCGCGTATACCCACATTTCAGTTCTTCCATGTATCATGGCGAATATGGGTGTTTCGGTGGTCGTCCTTCGGTACGAAATTCTTGGCGCAGAAACATTTGAAAGATATTCGAGTGCACAATACACCTTTATCTTTAACCCGGCAGAGCCCGCACCCAAAATTGTTACTTCTATTATCGCACTGGGTCTGTCAGACCCAGACATGCAAATGGTGTATGATATTAATAACAATAAATTGGGCTTTACAAGTAATGTGCAACATGAGTATTCATTACATTGTCATTTATTTCATTAATATGTGTTAGTAAAATAAAGTTAAAATTTTAAGAAATTAAATGTATATGAACATACATATTTCAATTCAGGCATCGCTATTTACAACATTTGACATTGTTAAAGGCCCTATTGAAAATATTTTAAAAAATTAGGTACACATCACAATTTACTCAGCAAGGTTTTTACTGCAGTCTTGGCACTCATCACATAAATGTTCCATGCACAAAAACTTACTTGCCACAATAATACTGGGTCTTTCTATCCTTTCCTCTGCATTCTTGACGTCTGTGGTTATTCTGTCTTCTGTTCTTTCCCCAAAAATATATTTTTTTTTTTTTATCTGTTTTGGCACTTTTTCAGATTCAGGCCGGGCATTGATATGGTCAGTAACGAGTTCCAAAGCAAATTTCTTTACGAATTCTCTTCCGACCATCTTTGGGTTGTTGTTTCCGCAGTAAATCACGAAATTATTGATGCAAGCCGCATTGAGAATAAAGCAGAAAATTACCATAGGCCAACGGCGAGTGTTCCTTGCACAGTTGTAAGAAGCAGACATTTCATCTACAACATCAACATCCCATTTTGTCAAATTGTGAATGTTATGATTTCTGGCTTCTGAAGGTCACCTGTACTGTTATCAATTTTGTCATCACTAAGCAATGTTGAAAGCAGAAGTACATTCTTTTCTTCGGTACGTAAGAAATTAGTGTACAATTATCCTGAAATCCAAATACAGAAGTGTTTACTTCTCTCCCTTTAGTGTTGACAAATGCTGGTGGAATATGCGGTTTATTTTTGCGTAAAGTATAACCAACAATTGTAAGTTTGTCCATTGTCAACGTTCTCTCCGCAAACTCAAAACTGGTGAACCAGTTGTCCACTGTAATGTTTCGCCCTGTTCCCCAAATTGGGATGAAAAGCCATTAACGACATCTGTGGGTTTGTATGGGCCGTCCGGCTGATTTCCTACATACACTTCCATGGTGCACGCGTGGAATGTGCGAGCATCAACCATTGAAAAATTCTTCATTCCGTACTTGTTTTGTTTAATCGGGCTGTACTGTCTGAATACACACCGACCTCGAAACGCCACGAGCTCTTTATCAATTATAGCAAATTCTGAAATGGTGTATGCTTCCTGGCAGTTTTCCACAAACATTTCAAATACTTGCCTCATTGGCGCTAGTCTGTTTTTCCTTTCACCTCTCGTGCTGTTGTCATCAAATCTTATACACTGCAGTAAAAGATTTTAACGAGACAATGGCATCAACAGTATGAAATAGTCCTACACCTGTTCCATTTTTAGCCCACAAATCATATATGTTTTGTCTCCCACTGCGCAACACACCAGCTAAAAAAAGTAGTCCTATGAAGTGTCTTGAATTCAATGTCTGTTATTTCCCTAGAATCTTGTTCTCTGCTATAATTTCCTTTCACGGTAATAAAGTACTTATTTATATTTGTCACTAACACCCCTAACAAATCGACACTGATCCGAGTCTTCCAACATTCTACTGATGACTTGGCCTATTTAGCTGATTCCTTTACTCCTGGGAGATGAGTTACGACGTTGTGTGATCTTGTCCTTAACATTAGTAGCAGGCATAGATTTTCTCAACTGTGCTGCTCTGTCTTTACCAACAAAATAATCTCCTTCCCTAAGATTATTAACAGCCTCATCCTCACTGCTTGTGTCCTGTTCTGTTTGTGAAGCACTTTCCCTCGCTTCGACATAATCTTCATCCTCGGAACCACTGCTATCATCCTCTGTATCATCTTCATCCGGCTCTTGTAGCATTTTCACGACTTCCTCCAAATCTTTTTTAATTGTATAGATTCCATACTGTAAACCAGAGAGAATAAAACTGATTAAATATTGCCTGGCGCACAGAGTGGTAAATGGCAAAACAATTATATTATTTACATTTCTTATAAGCCAAAACTATTACTTCGGTTTAATTAACGACGTTATTAATCATGCATAAAATATATTGGCTTTTATGTTACACACAATAACGTAATTGTTTCTTATGTATGTACATAAGTATTTTCATATAGTCAGTACAAACAGTATCTTACCCTTGGGCTTCGTTTCGTTGCACGAATTATCGCACCGGTCTACCAGACCCACTGATACACTTCACAACACTTGTATTTGTTACTCGCAACAACACAAAGAACGACTGAAAATATTGCATTAACCTCTACTAAAAGGTTAGCGGGAAATGTACTAGGGCGCGCTAAGTTGCAGCTACTGGCATCTATTGAAAGCAAGTCGCGCTCTGCCGGTTTACAATATAAAACGACAGGACCAGCGCTGTGTACCTCGTAGAGGAGACTTGTCTGTGAGAAGACTACACGTCACTTCAGTGGCTTGCTCCTAGAGGCTAGTATGAGGTGTAATGCGCCTGCTGTGTCGTCCTTACCGCTTCCGAACTTCTAGGGCCTCGAACGCGCTTAATGCGTTCCTCCAGGCGGCTACCTTAAGGCTCGGCCTCAGTCGCCATATTTAATTTTTCGCTCTTAAGAAATTCTGAGAAGAAAAATGTAAAATGTGTTACTGTAATATCAATTCTATTTACTTTGCGCTACAATAATAGTATTGTAGTTGAACTTATATTGAAGTCGTAATCAGTCGAGCAAAGTAAGAATATAAAAAAATTACCAGACTAATTACGGCTTAAACATACGTTGAAAGTTCAACTGCGATGCTTTTATTGTAGCAAAAGGTAAAAATAATTGATATTATAGTCACAAATTTCATATTTTTCTTCTCAGAATTTCATAACAGCAAAAAATAAAATAATTAAATATGGCAACAGATACCGAGCCTTAAGGTTGTTCAAGTGGGGAAAAAACATAATTTTATACTTGTATGAAATAGTGTTAGTTTTGTACACATTACTTGAGAGTACACATACTTCTAACGGAAAAAAATTAGCTCATATAGTTTTCCCGTAATGGCACTTCAAAGTCAAAATTTGCGTGTTTTTACTTCATACAAAACTTGAAAACCAGATAAC
>PNEQ01093945.1:0-19270 GCA_003012365.1 Medauroidea extradentata | reverse complement strand
CTGTTACTTAAGAGCGTGTAGACTATCAATATTTTATACACACTCCCCCTCCCCAAAATCACACTTATTAACTACATTTGTGTGTTTTCTTATTCTGTGGCACAAGAAGCAATGCTGTGCCGAATTTCAGGTCGATGTTACCAATACTAAGAGTAGGAGGATTTTTTGCACCATGATTAGAGAATCTAGACCACTGTGCACCGTATATCATTCTATTATATGTAACTTAAACAAAATAGAATAATATGAAGTATCTGAAAATTATGAGTTAGGAAAGATGTCTGTTAAATTTACTAAATATGGTGAGATTTGTCCACTAAAGGTTCTGGCAAATGCAATAGATACTGAGACTTCCATTCAGACTACAGCAGGCAAAACAATTTATTGTTTATTTACTAATACTTTTCTCGGTGTTCTAGAAATGGCGGGCATTGCTCTTTCAGTACCTTCTGATTTGGTCTGAATAAGGATTATAATTGGGCAATGAAGTATATAGTCTACATGGTTACTTACTTCACGGAATCTTGGTGCGTATGATTCTTGACGTTATTGGAAAAAGAGACTGCTCACTGTCTCGGTCAGGATAGCGGACGATCATATGGTGACCACCCTCGAAACTTCGACTCGAAGACAGTGGTGTAACTGTCGTACAGACATCATTTCTTCGTTTGAAAACAGTACCTGGTGAATATACATAGCGTACATTAACTGGTATTGTAGTCTAATGATATTAGGCGTTAGAAATATCAAGTGTAATTATACAATTGTTAACTGTAGTCAGATATGTGTTACACGTTGTGTTGTAAATAATTTTGATATTATTGTCAGTAAATTGTGAAATGTAATTTATCAAGTCTTTCATCGCTGTCAAACCTGGCTGTACGAATCTTGCACAATTTGATTCACTGAAGAGAGTTTCCAGTGTAGCTGTCCCAAGTGCCATTAACATAATTTTTGAGATATGCTATTCTATTATCGAAAGCTATGGAATAGTAAGTGATACGGACGAGAATGACGCGCGCGTAGAATATAGCCTAATATCACTATTATACGCAGAGAACTAAATTAGCGCGAGGTGTACATAGTCGTTTGTATGGCCATTAACAGGGTTACCTTATACAGTTGTATTTGTGATAAGTGTGTAGTCAAATATATTTTTTTTTTTCAGATAGAACAGCCTGAATAATTTTTTTAAAACCAATTTCGAGGACCCGTAAATAACAGTTTTGTAATGTACATGTTATATTTTCGAAAACATAGTATATTTTGAGGCGTTTTTTTTTTTTTAATTCTGTGACACTGTGCGGCAATTCTATTGTGATTTTTTCAAAATATTATATTGTAACTTAGAAGAGTCAATGCAGACACTTTTAGTGAGATGTACCATTAGTGTAACTAAGAGTGAAAAGCAAAGAGATTTAGGTCAGCGCTTTAATATCTAGGTCTTTAGCACTGTTGAGATATGATATGATATGATGTGAGTATGGATCGGCGCCGGATTGAATGGACGTGGGAAACGGGAGAACCCAGAGAAAACCTGCCGCCCAGCGGCATCGTCCGATATGTGTTGGTGCTTTTGGCTATTCACATTATCATATTATGTTGCATTCATTGATATAGAGTGTGTATACTTGGTTACGTATATGAGAAGTATGTGTTCTTTAATATTCAAAGTGTTACGTACATGAAAATATGCGTTCGTTAGTATTCAAATTGGTTATTCATATGAAAATAACATACGATAATTTATTTACAGAATGTAAACATTTTCATTGTCAGTCTTTTTTTAAAATGACTTCTTTTACGAGACTAACGTCCTCCTTTTTCATTTTCAGTGCCCTGTAACACTAGTCGCGGAGACTCATCACTCCCAGCGCTACTGCCACCATGGATGATGTATAAAAGGGGAAGGGAATGAGGGGCCGTACACCCTTCTCACAAACATTTCGTTGTTATTTATTTCCTATCTTCGAAAACTCAAGCACACCAAAATTTCTTACAACGATCTCCGACACAGAGCAAGTAAAGTAGAGAGGCAACGACAGTCCCATGCATTGAGTCGAGTCACTAAATTTAGCGGTAAAAGGTAATTCGGCCGCAAATGTAGTACCAACCAAATACAAATAAATGATGAAATCCTTGTGAGTAAAAATAGGTTGGCTACACTGCAGTAACGATTTGGCGTTTGGGTTGGCGACTACAAGCCAATTTTTTTTTTGTGATTGGAGAAGGTGAATGGGCGATTGGGTTTGGGGTTGAAGTTTTCTTGTAGGTTAAGGTAATTAATTTTTATTTAAATCTTTGGAGCATTTATTTATTGGATTTGAGAAACGTTTAGGTTTTCGCCTGAGTTTTTAAAATTATGTGTAGGAATAGATCGCAGGCTTTCGCGGCCGATGTCTGCATTTTCTTGGCTTGTGGATGTGAGTCGCGTCTTCAGACGCGGCTCACACCCACAAGCCAAGAAAATATATATAGGAAAGTGACACTTCCAAAATTTCATAAATTATCCTCGTACATTTTCATTCTGTACAAACTTACATAATTACATGGTGTACCATTGTAATGCTTCAATTTCTAATGAATATATAACGGATCACATTATACCGTTTAACATAAAAAAAAATCGAACTTAAAACGTAACGAACATATGAACGGTATCCGGGTAAAAGGTAACAAGTCGTATTTTGGGGATTTTTAATTTATTTTATCAATAAGTTATAATTTTACACAACTGTCTTTGGACAAAAATATATAAGTCTAGAACCAATATAAATATAGAAACTAGCAATGTGTAAAATGAATCCAATAAGAAACAAGTATTTCCTTAAAGGGTAAAAGGGAATATGTTGACTTGTTTTATTTACTCATATTAGTGATGGTCATGTTGTACTTAATTTACAAAAAAGTAAACACAATGAGTACTTTAGAAATATATTCTTACTTCTGCACAACGTGTGGTTAACTAGTTTGTTATATATGACAATATATTTTATATCTCTGTGAAATCTTTAATTATGGCACAAAATATTACACAGTTATTCCATTTAACAATGATTACTACTCTTTCCCATTATTGTAAACAGTTTTATGTTGGTCACGAATTTGGTGGGAGTACCTCAGTGGTACGGAGTTTGTCATTATGAATGGCGTATGAGCCCAGTCTAAGTTAGAATTTTTGTTACCACAGAAAGCAAGAATCAAAATAATACCAGGAGTGCGTGAAGAACCGCCACAGCCTCATCTTAGCAAATGTAGTTATATATTTAATTTTATACTAATTTTTGTATTTTATATCAATTTTTACTTGTAAATATTGTGCCCGTGTAATGATAACAGTAGTTTCAATCATACGATAAATCCTGCCATCGTGTGTGCGTGTGTGTGTGTGTGTGTGTGTGTGTGTGTGTACAAAGCAATTTTGAACCTTCCTGAAGAAACCAAACATGTTGTTCTGTACAGTGATTCGTGTTCAGGACAGAATAAGAACACACAATTTCTTGCTATGTGTTTTTATGTTTGGCAGGAAAAGAAAATTGATACGTTGGATCATAAAGGTATGGTTCCAGGTCACAGTAGAATTGAATGGGACAGTGATCATGCATTCATTGAGCAAGCAAATCAGTCATCCTCACAACTATGCACAGCTTATCAGAATTGCAGGAAAAAATCCATTCAGAGTGGTTGAGCTTACACAGGAGGACTTCCTTGACTATGCATCACTTCTCAGAACAGAAATACAATATGAAAATTGCGAGAAGTTTGTATGGCAACAAGTATAGTGGCTGCGCAATGTTATCGATAAGCCAACTAAAGTGCTGTACAATCATCTGTGAAGGAAGAAGATACATTCTCTGCCATTGATGTGACACGTCGTCAGCAACCTCATCCTCGTCTGAAACAACAACATTGTTATAATGATGTAGTGCCAATTTCTGAAGGGGAAAAAAAAAAGAATCTCATGCCAGTGTTACAATACATTCCACCTGTTTTTCATGTATTTTATAAAAAACTTGAAAACAGAAAAATTTCACTGATCCTATTTGTGATTCAGATTAAGAAAACTACGTTTTATCATAAATGTTTTTCTTTTCCTTTATTACTATCTTGTAAACAAAATCGCTAAATGTAATTCTTAAGAATTATGTTGAAAATTGTTTATTGATTCAATTTTAATATAGATAACATAAAATTTTCTCTCCACAGAAACTAGGTCCACAAAGAGCTGGTTTTATACTAATTAAGTGAACTGTTAAAATGCAATAAGTTGGAGTAAGAACTGTGCTTAAAGGAACAAGTTACATAAACTCTAAAATATATATTGAAATTGTAATGTTTCACTGCTAATAGGTGAATGTATTGGTAAATAAAAGTTGCATGAAAAATTAAAGTTTTGGAATTCATATTTAGTACCAGGCAGTTTTTTTGTCTCTCCTGAAAATAGTGAAATTTTGACTAGTTACTTTTTACCTGGAGGCCGTCCATATTTTTGTTTGACGATAAACCTATAAATAAAAACGTATGAAAAAACAAGAAACGTTATATTACAAAAAACTGAATAAGTTCATTGCGAAAATGATACAAACATCAAATTTTGAGCGTAATTATGTAAAACACAGCGCCTAAATAAAAATAAACCGCGAAAAAAACTTTTTGAAAGGCAACAGTTACAAAAGAAAGCGTACTTTGTAACGACCTAACCTACGATTCTCGTCGTAGTACGTTTTCCGCCTTTTTATCATACCTAAGCAAATTACTCGCCCATTTAACAATAAATTAACACAATTCACAAACAAAAAAAATATAATTAGGTATGCAACACAAAATTTACGGTACAAAACACCGTCGTAACGCGACCACAAAACCCAGTCATTTTCAAAGACACTTTTTACTAGCTCATTAGAGAAATAATGAAGCACGTTTTGTACAGCACGCAAACACAAGTTACGAGTTTTCAAACAACACCGAGGCGTAAACATGGTGGCGTGAAACAAAATGGTTAACAGGAAAAGGAAGAACAAGCTAACAACTGTGCAACGAAATATTATCGAGCAAGTCTACTTAATATTAAATGAGTAGTTTTCATTTAATGCCTCATAAAACTACTTTTTAAGCATGTAAACATATTAAATTTCACTATAAAACGATTGGCACTTCGTTAGTTTAAAGTTTCTAAATACTTGTAATGTTGAATTCGATGTCAGTGTTGGTAACGGCTGTGTGACCAAAATATTAGTGTTCCAAAGCGCCCTATAGAGTGTTAAGCCCATGCTCTGCGAGGCCGAGTAGGCGAGGTGATTCTGTCTTCCACATTATGGGGAAGAGAAGATAACACAACCCCCAGTCCTAAACCTGGGGAGGCAACTGTAAATATTGACCTCCCGGGCGGGAATCAAACCCGGGACCATTGGCCCATCTGCACAACAGTCAGGAGCAAAGTGGCCGGGCATGGCGACATATAATACAGTACGATAGGCTACATGACGGCAGGCATGGAAGTGCCAGCCTAGTGCTACGCTGGTTGTGCAATGTGTGCGTGATTCAGTCCGCCCACCCTAGTCTGCGTGTAAGGACTGCGAGATCAAACAGGTTTGGCCAGCTTGCCGAGACCGTTGTACCATTCGCCTGGCATCGCGAACAAGCCTGCTGAGAAATGCCAATACAGTTCCACCAATTATATATTAGTTTATTGGACATCTGGTGAACGGATACCGAACCATGGCCGAATATTTAGAAAATATTAATTTCATTTTATTAGGTAATGATTATTACTGTTTCATCAGTCGGCATAAAATTATTTTGATAGTGCGAAATTAACCATGATGTTGCATAGTTTGGTCATTTTACGGTAATATGTAGTATTATAGACGTGGCAGGAAGGGTCGCAAGGCTTATAGTTGATCATCATTCTTATCTGTGTCCCTCCAGATGGAATAAAAAAAGGGGGTGGAAATACATCAACCTTGAAAAAATATGTAAAATCAATATCGACACATACATTATACAATTTTACGTATTTTAGTCATAATTTATCGACAAAATAGAAAAATTATTAATTAATATTTTTTTATTTATGCGGGCCAATTGATTACTGTTATATTTAAATATACGATTTGATCTTGTTAAAATTGTTGCGGGAAATCGCAGGAAATCTTCTTTTTGGTGATTAAAATTTAGAATAAAAAGTTTGTTATTTAACATACAAATGAAGACCAAATATTTGCGTAATAAGTCCTTACGCAAATATAAGTATTATATTTTTAATTCGATAGTTTAATATTATAATTGAAAGTTATAAAACTTTACATCTGAATAAATGTTGACCCTTTTTTTTTTTATAATATTTCGGACTGAATATTTCGTGATGCAGTGTCATAGTGTACTAGGTAGGAATTCGTAATTGTAAATACGAATCGTATATTAACTGTAATATCTGGCGAATTATTTACGGTCGCGAAACAAAATTAGGCAATGAAACCCAGTAAATAAATACTTAAGGGGGTTACTGTCTCTTAACAATGAAATGTTTTTCTTATACTGTTCATATAGTGCGAAATAATATCTGTTATGTAGTCGTGTTTCTAGCTGTAGTGAAGGAAACGATAGTTTGCCTGGCACCACGACTTGGTACATGTCCTAGCAGTTGTCGCTCTGGAGAACTGACCGCAAAAATACGGAAATGAATGTGTGTCACGTGATGCGCATACAGCGGCGGAAGTATGGTTTCTGCACAGTCATTGACAGTGGCACAGGAAGTTACACGCGATAGTGTCGTTATTTTGCCTGCCTAACGGGGTAACATTAAGTAACATCCGCAATTTCCCCCAGTTTTCTGCAGTTCCAGCGTGGGTGAATGAGGTATTATATCATAGATTGTTGGCTTCGATTGAAGTACAAGTTGTCGTAAACTTCGGAAGACTTCCGAGGTCCAGAGTAATAACAGGGGTTAGCATGAGTACTCCTATAAAATTTGCATGCCATACAAGTGTTGCAACATTAAATTACTTAGTTTATGTTACAAAGCGTAAAACTTGAATTTGTTGCTGTACTGATACTTTGCCCTTGTGAAGTAATTTTTACCTCTTAATGATTTAGTGTGGATGTCACTTTTGTGAAGGTAAAGCGAGTTGTGGCAATATAATTGAACATGGATACCTACCTACTCAGGTGATATTTGTTACTTCGATACCAAATGGCATAAAACAGCATATTTATTCGTGCAGTTACCTACAGTGTAAAGTTACCTCAGTTTGTGATATATAACATACAGGCCGTCCAGAAATAACCGCCCAATAACCACACCAGGCGAATCCTGGGCTAAATTGGAGACGGAAATGTTAGTGGCAAAATGTTACATTAATATATTTGATACGTAAAATGTGGCAACATAGCGCTCCTCAGATATCGTACTTATCTAACTACTACTGTTCTGACATGTATATTATGGGTCCAGATTAAAATACTGAGCAGTTCAAACACGATTCTACTATGTGTGTTTATTTCGACGTAACATACATGAGATAATACTTGGTCGTGCGTAGAGCGCAGGATGGGACACACACTGTGCAGTGTTGCCACTTGCATTTTCGTCTCCAATTCAGCCCAGGATTCGCGTGGTGTGCTTATTATGAGTTTTTTCTGGACAGCCTGTATAATAGGTAAGGACCTGCAAAATTCGCGTAGTTATTTTGTGACAGACTAATCTTCACAATCCCGTACATATCTGAGCATAATTTGTGAGTTCATTGCCCACCAGACTTTGTGTGTTAATATTTAGGCCTACGTGCGTCACAACTGTACAGAATAAACTGACAACTCTACCGTGGAAGCATTCTCTGGGGTAGACCACGACAAAGTCGATCAATGGGAGACGTCGAACACTGTTTTTTTTGTAGTTTTGTAAGGAAAATCTTTGGGGACCCAAATGCCAAGTAAATTTAATTTAAAAAAAATACAAAGTGTAGGTTTGTAAAATTGCAGGGCGTAGCCTTGTATTTGTTTTCGCACTAAGAATTTTTTTTAAATGTCTATTTTAGCATTAAATTCATTTATTAAATAACTTTCAAATTAATAAATTTTACATGAAATTATTTAGAAAATAAAAAAAAATTAATGGAAGTACTCAGTTTCGAACCCGCATCCCCGAGCTATGGTACTACGCAGCTTACCTCTACAGCTAGGCCTACAGCATTTGTTTTTTGATATTTGTATACATTCAGTGTACAGTTTTGTGATACCATTTTTATTTTTTAAATTTTGAAACATTCAATCTACATGAAAACTCTCTGTATTCCAGAAAAATCCTTTCCAGAAGATGTTATTTATGTATAATTTAACTGTGTAATTTCCGGCGAATCTATAATTTTTGGAGACTACACATTTTTCCTAAGTTGTTTACAAAGAAAATCATTGTAATTTAATCAACAAATAAGTTTAATTTGGTACGTTTCTAATTATTGTACAGTGCGGTAATTTCCAAGTGAATGACAGACTTCAAGAAAATTTGGGCTCCTATGAAGACTGTTCAAGGCATAAATAAGTTTTTGTCCGTTTTAAAAATGATAGGCCTAATCAGAAATATTTACACTACTGACCTCTGTTAACATTCGGTGAAATTGTAATTTTCGTTTTGACGTAATTGTTCTTCTTAGAAATGTAAGTCCAAAGTTCAATTTATATCTTTCATACTCAGCTACTTGAATTAATCATGCCTGCGGTTTCTCTACTCGTTGGACATTGTAATTCGCCAACTCGTTTACAGTTATATTTTTTTCAACGGTGTTTTATGTAGTATATGCAACCGTAGCGACTTCGAGAAAGGGAAAGAGCGTGCGTGAGCTAGCAACAGACATTATCGATCTGTTGGCGAGCTGAGCGTGCAAGATGCCATCCCCTTCCTTCTGTCAACATTCTCTTACTCTTGTCATTATTCTCCCGTGTACAACACCTTGGGCGCCACCTTGCATCTTGTTACCGAGTCCATCGTCCGAACTCGTGGTTACTGTCATTGCTGTCTAATTTTGTGTGTGTGGTGTGTGTTGTGTGTGTGTGTGTGTGTGTGGTAAATAAATAAACGCTAAAAACATAATTTTAAGTCTAAACGTTTTTGACAGTCAGTATGTAAAACCTACAAAACAACAATCCTAGATAACATTAGCATACAATGGTGGATACAATTGGGGGGAGGGGGGGGAGGGTATGTGGTGACCCCCCTCCCCAACATAAGTCATGTGATGTTATGAATGTAAAACAAGAATACAAAAAATTTCTTAAAGCTGTTTATTAAATCTTTTTTGTTGGAAAACTCCTTATTTTGCACTATTTTGCACCTTCAAATTCATGTATAGGCCCTAAGCCATCATCGTCGCCTCACCCCACCCCCAAGAACCAAAGCTAGATCCTTTCCACCCTTGTTAGCTTATTTAATGAGCAAATATTTACCATTAATGATGTATTTGTTAAGCGTGGTGTATTGTGCTGCTATTAAATGTACGAGACTTCAGCGTCAGATATCCTCTTTCAGAACTGCGTTAATAGAGGAAGAATTTGTGCTCGTGAAGTTAGTAAAAACGTATTGTCTAACGTTGCGTTTGTGGATTCCTACAAATTGACATTGAAGTATCTACAATTTTAAGCTGGTTCTTGTATCGCTGAATTATGTACAAATTGTCATTAGCGGTTACCCACTACACTTAACACACCAGCGTATATGCGGTTCACTTTAAAGTGAACACTTTCCAGCACTTATAATAACCAAACAATGTAATTATTGGTGCTATAGATTTGGATTCTGAGAGTTTTTAAATGTTTACACTTATTTTTAATCACTTGGAAATTTTCATATGTAAAATAGTAAAGATGGAGGCAAAATGGCTCTCAGAAAACTTAGGCGTGGTCTGTTTACACTGAACAGCCTTTTTATACATATTAGTAAATTTATAGTTGAACTTTATGTGGCTTTTTTTTAGGTGGTTCGTGTTAAAGTTTGCCCTTTTGACGTCCATCGTGTCTGGAATAATAACTACAAAATATTATATATTGTGAGCTCAGACGTTAACTTCTGCCTACTGTACGATCTGCACATTTGATTGTTACTTAGGGTGATTTGTACTACAAAGTGTCAGGAAATCACAAATTGACTGCAAAGAAAAAAAAAAAAGAAATAAAATAGTAACAACGAGTATTTCAAAAGTGCTGACTTTATCCGCAACCGCTTATAGAAAGAAACGTACGCGATCTTTGAATATTTGTTGTAATGGAACATAAAATGTATGGATTTATGTTCAGGTAATAAAACATGTTTTATGTGACAAACAAAAAATTATAATAATACTAATAAGGAAGTTACAGGGTAGGTGAAGTAATGAGAGAATACTGATATAGAAACAACTACGGAAAGAGAACCCCGATAAATTCAGTTGCCTCAAAGAAATACATAGATTAAGTAAATAATAAAACTTTAAAAACTGACATAAGGGTTTTGTCGGTACGTTATAAAAGTGTACAAGTTAATAGTTCAGTTAAATTTAATCTTAACATTTTGGTTGCCGTGTAATAGTCTTTTCACATGTGTTGTTATAGCTGGCTGTTGTGTGGTTCGAATTTAATTATAATTTAGTTATAATGAATTTACTGTAATGAACACAACCCGAGAAGATTATTTGCTATTTAATTAAGTGTTAACAACATTAAACAATTATGTGTTAAACATGTACGTACAGCGTATTAATGACTACACATAGAAATAATTCATTATACGAAGTTTTCAAGACTCTTTGTGTTTTCCATTTATTATTATCGTATGCATAGCATAGTTTTAAACTGAACTAACATTAAATAAAATCCACTACTTGTTCCCGCCTTTTTTTGCAGGGTCACCTTGTGTGAGAGAAGGCCGGCCCGAAGATGATGAGGCGAAATAAGTATTGGAATGAGAGAGGCCAGGGAAACTGGAGTTCCTTGAGAAAATCCGCCGGGAATTAAACCCGGATCGCCTAGGTGGAGGCAAGACGTCCCCTCGACCACCGCGGCCCTTTATTGAACTAACATTCAAGTTGGCAATATCTTAGTTCGCTCACATTGATCGTAACGGTTGTTCGGAATACAATGCTCGCGTTTGAAGATCGTCTTGATAAGAATATGTTAATAGACTTTTACGCGTGATACGGTGAAATATATACATTTCTTTTTCTTATATTGCTACATTTTTGTTAGCAAAATGCAGAAAGATGAAAAAAAATATCAAGGACTTAAAAAGTGTTTACTTCACCTTGAATTGCCTTTAAGATAATACCTGCTAGTTACGTAGCTGAGTCTCAAGGTTTGCAGCATTGTAAGATTGACTTGTGTTGTCAAGGACTGAGGCGCCTTGCCAACTTGCAACTTGTTATGATGTTTGTGCCGTGTTTCTTGTCATGTTGGTTACTGTAGTCTTGTCACGATGTTTTGTGAAGTCCCAATACTCCCACGTCATTAGCATGCGATACCATGCTTCTGTTGTCAATGTCTTGGCCGTGCTTCTACTGTTTGCCTATGCTGTACTGTACCAAGTCCAAGTATACCTCGTCAACAGCCATGCAGCATGCCACCAGTTTTCTGTTTTATGTAGAACTACATAACGTGTTACCAATATATTTGTATATTATAATAAATACAAACATGTGAGTTTGTACATTGTCTGTAAAAGTTAATGTTCGAATATGTGATTTGAAGGTTTTTCCACAATTTTTCTAACCGAGATACAATGCCCTCTTAACTTTGTTGCTGGCACATAATGAGCACTCTGTGCACGTTGACAGATAACTCGAAACACAAAGCTGCAAAAATGTTTTCTATCTCACCTCATCTGGAGTACATGTAAACAGTGCTAAGGTGTGTATACATAGTTCTTTGAATATTCTTGGATTCTAGCTAATTGTGAAAACTGTGTGCGGCACTGTTATTTTCCCACCCTGTAGTTCAAGAAACATGACATAGAAACAAGTGAAATCTTAAATAACTGTTGACAGTAGACGCTTATCAAAATTAGGCCTAGTCAGTTTATTGTGAACGGCCTATTTAATTGTGTTATGCAGTGCGTTTGGTACTGCATGGTGGTTGACTATTTTACGCCCATGAAAATAAGCATAGTTTAAGGGTGTTCACGTGGCAAAAATGCATAATTTTATGTTTGAACGACGTAGTGTTTACTTGCGACTATATTTTTCACTTGTAACAATATTTTAGTTCTCAAGAGTTTTTACATAGCAGCATGCCAAAGTCAGAATTCGCAAGTTACTGAACATATTAATAATAAAAACCTAGTGTCTTACTCGAATGAAGTAATTTACACTGAAATTGGATATTACGGGCCATATGCTAAAATATTTAAAAAACACAACTGTCCTTTTGTATTTCTTGAAAATTGCCATAAATGAAGTAAAGTGTCATCATTTTCGGTTTTTTTTTTTTGTACAAAGGAATCTCATTGTGTGTTTTGTAAATATTTTAGCATATTGCCCATATATAATTTCAGTGTAAATTATTTCATTCGAGTAAGACACTTGGTTTTTGTTATTACTATTTTTCCGTAATTTACAAATTTTGACTTTATCATGTCACTTTGGAAAAGCTATGAGAGTTGAAATTTTTACAAGTGGAAAATGTAGTCAGAAGTAACGTATATAAAGTGATCACTATGCCGTGCAAATATAAAATTATGAATTTTTGCCACAAGAACGTCCTTAATAAATATAACGAGCTGATAGCCAGTAGTTGAGGTTGTTGGAGTTGCCTAGTAAGCCTTGTCTGTGTTATCAGCTGGCAATTAGAGGAGCTCGCAAGCAGGGTTTAGGTAAGCCGGACATTAGAGCTGGCTTAAAAGGAACTAAACGAAGGCGAGATAACTACCTGATGACATTTATGTTTGGTAATTGAGATAGGGCAGCGTGTCCATCCACCAACTTCACGTACGCTTGGCTGCGCCCAGCTTCCACCACGAATGAATTATTTCGGAATTGCGCTACAATACGCTAGCCCGTACCAACAATACGCCCTATTGAAACGGTAAAATTCTTCCTCGTTGTTTTCCCGTTCTTGCTGAGCAAGTACGATTGAACTTTTTTTGGTAGTGTCACTGTACTTATTCCGCGATGATTAAACCTACTCGAGCTGCGTTGTGTAAAATTGAGATTGTGTAGTGCTTTCGTTAGTGCAGTTTCTCCTATTAGTAGTAGTGGCAGTAACACCTACTGTTCCAATTTATCGACTACCTGAATTAAGATTGATTAAAGTCGTGTAACCTAGTTCCAATCGCCTCATAACTAGAGATTAGCAAAAGTCGCGCTATTATTTTGTGACAGGCTAGACTCAGTGACCTATGCTCACTCGAACACACACTGTTTTGTTATTACTTATAACCCGTCGTTGCCCGTGTAAAAAAATTATTAAAATATTCCTCAAAACCAAAATTTAGCCTAATACTGAATATAACAGCCTTGTTGTTGTTTTGAAGAAAGATGTCAAAAAGCAATGCCAAATAAATTTCAAATATTAAAGTCTCATAGTTAAAGCAAATCATTGAAGTTATTTACAAAAAATGAGTGTCTGTTAAGAAAAAAAACTTTTTGCTCTCCTGTAAAATTTGATCTCTCGGAGTTAAATCTTTCTCCCCTAGTAGGGCAGATTAGCTCATTTACTTCGTATCTTTGTGACCCTGCATTAAATCACATATACAACTGACGTGATATTGTTGGTTAGAAGTCCTTCACAGCGTGGCACACTAACTGCCGGCCAAGAGTAGAAGTCGATTGAGTACACAGTAACTTGGAGTAAAGTCGGCTGTCAGATAACGCGAAATTTGCAAGTCCCTACTAATAACTAATTTTTAGAAGTCTGTACATAAAACATAAATGGTCTTGCTGATGAAAGTCTGACGAGAGTGTGACGCTGGAATTTCGTGCATTTAATTAAGGTGCAAAAGTTAACGCCAAAGGATTGTGTACTTTGGCAAAATATCCGCGTATGTAGCTGGAAAGTTAGCTAGAACGGTTGTTTATAATTTTTTCCGTATATTGACTTCCGTAAGTTAGGATCCCCTAAAAGTCCGTTCCCCTGTTTCTACTGCTTTTGCAATAATAATTTTTTAGGCTTAACGTAAGCAGGTATAGGTCATTCGGGATAAAGTGAGCACTAAGGATTTAACCTTTGAGGAAAATTACCGGCAGTTAACTGCACATAATTCAACGTCAGCAGTAGTTACCTTACAACTTGTATGGTTGGCAGCGATTTTCTGAACTTAATTCCGTCTATTTCCGTATTTAATTACAACAATACTGAAATAAAATCAACTGAAATCGACGTATTTTTATTTTATGTAGTTAATTTTTTTTATCAAACTATATAGGTTCCTACACAGTAAAAAAATGTTGTACATTTACAAGGAAAATCTTGTAAACTAATATCAGAAAGTTATAAGTCAGGTAATGAAAGTACGATGTCAGAAACATTTTAAAGTGGTTACAAATATTGTAAACACCTTTACGAACTAATAAAATAAACGTTAATGAGCAAATTTTTCGATTGAAACAAAATAAACCTAGGAGACCTGACAAATTTTACAAAACATTTCGTAATTTTACAAAAAAGTGTTGTAAATTTAACCAGATATTAGATGTAAGTATACAAAATTTGTTTGTATATTTACAGAAATGTTTGTAGTTATACAAAGAAGTTTGTAAAATTACAAGTTTTTTTTGTAAATTTTACAAAAAGACTTTGTAGTGTTACCAAAAACTGTTTTGGAAACGGGTTTCCAAAAAACCTTTTTGTAAAAGTACAATTTTTTTTACTGTGTACCGACTGGACATTTTATCTTACACGCGCAAGTATCAAGTGACGTGTCCAGAGAGGTTACACATTTCCCGTCGTTAGCTGTTACACGCGAATAGATACGAATTGGCTGAAAATACAACTTTAGCAGGACTTTGTGAGTGCTCACTTGATTCTGAACCGCTTATATCACAAATCTGTTCGGCAGTTCTTTTAATTTTTTTTTTAAACCATGATAGCTAATTTTTTCAATACAAGAAATTATACGGTTTTGACTAACAAGTCAGTTAACAAACATTTCGTTAGTTACATAGTAAGCTAAAACCATAGTAATTACTGACTAGAAAAAAAATTACCCAACATTTTAAAGAAAACTGCCGAACAGGTTTGTGATATCTGGTCTCGTTTAGTCTTAGAAAATAACTATCGCTAAAACAGTAGAATCAGAAGATCATGGCCTCAAGAAAACAAGGCTGAACATCTAGTTGCTTTTCGTCTGTGTGACTAACTACCTCATGCAAGTGTAGCGTCAAATCACAAGAGGCGAGGATGACTCCAGTCTGCCTGTACTGTAATGACGTACGTTGCCCTGATATAATGAACCACTCTGAACATTTTAGTTGGCGAGACACAGAAGATTATTGAAAACATTAAAAAAACAAAAACAAAAAAAAAAGTCCATAGCAATTCAGTGACTGGTTAGGATGCGCCGAACTTTACGTTTTCGGTCATAATGTTGTAATATATAAGTAGCATAGTACATGCCAGTTTGCGTAAACGAACTCTCCCCACCCCAATCCCCTTTCCAGTGCTAAAGACATATATGTTAAGATTCCGCCATACCCCTGATTTACAGATTATAGGTTTTTAAGCCATAATATTTGTTTTGAGGCATAAATAAAAATGTTTTAGGTATAAACAATTTGATTTATACATACTCTCTGCGCGAGAGGTTTACGCATGTTTTATGTTATTTTCAAACGAAAACGCAAGTATTTTTGAAATTCGATTATTATAGAGGCCGAGATATTATTTTAAAAATTTTAGTTTTTCATTTTTGTAGATTTTGTGGTTTCAAGCCCAGTTTTTAATTTTTTAATCGAAAGTAAATAATACTACCGCACAGTGCTATTATAAATAAACGTCCGCTGATAAAATATCTACTCGGCAAAAAATCTCCTCGAATTTTGATGAGTAGTTCAGATTTTATTGACGATTGAGTACAGTATTCCAGTCATCCTCTCGACATCGTACCCTTCCATACCCCTTAAGGCACCCTTCATTCGGGTATTTTTACGACTTATCTTAGAACATTATTTTATAATTCGTGATTAACTGGTCGTCCAATTAATACAAACTAATTTGTAGGATGATTCAGTGCCTAGTTTTTGGACTGTGTAAACAACGACTTTGTGACGTATCGTGAGTTGCCACAATCTGACGTGTTACAAGACTTGAGACAGAAAGTTCCTGCACAGAAATATTGGAAACATTCCCACATGGGGTGAGTTGTCCGTGAGTGATATATTGGATGCCAATAGCAACTGCCGGATACAGTTTGGAGGTATTACAGCATCTGATGGATCACCATTACTTTATCTACTACGTCACTTTCCTAACTAAACGTGACATGATGGCCAGGTCTGCAGTACAGTAAAGAATATTATTTGGTACCATGAATCCCAGGGAAGAAAATACAGACTAAAACATTTACCTTAGGACTACAACGGCTTTATATATTTTAATTAGCAACATTATTGTGTTGCCTTGTTTACTTTGCGTTTTGCTGTACTTACAGCATTATTTCTGGCGGAATTCAGTCTGGCTTGTGGCATCTTTTCTTTGTGTTACACGTAATTCTACATATGTAAATGTTAGTGTTGAGGTTTAAAATAAAACCTTGTAAATTATTTTCGAAATGCATTTTATTTATTTATTTTTTTTTTATTTTTATTTTTTTTAGATATCGAAGTGGCGAGAATAATTGAATTTTGTTGTTACCGGAGTTGTAAGTTTGTGTGGATGTACATAAATTTAGCACTTTTTATGTAGGCCTACCTATATTTTCTTTTTGGAAAAGCCTGGTTCGATTCCCTCTTAGTTCTCTTGAACTACTCTGTAATAAAGATGTGTTTCCTTCATACCTGACATGGGCTACTTCCAGCTTCTTGAGCAGTTGGTTCCTTTTGTAAAGCCCTCGTCGTGGAACAGACGTTGAACTATACTATACCTGGTTCACAGTAATGGGAGCACTTTTATAGTATTGTTTTCCTCTCTTTCAATCAGTTTGTATCTTAAGATGGTCGTGGCGGTCGAGGGGTCAGACCTCTCGCCTGCCACATAGGCGATCGGGGCTTCCTCTCCTGTTGGTTCAGTCCATGATTCGCATGTTGGGAACGTGTTGCACGTTTCCCCCGCCCCTCTCAACCTTTCACTGCTCCACAATCCTCACCTCATCCATTCTTCGGGCTGGAGGGCGTCAGGTATGACTTGTTAGTCGAGCAGCCGGCCCGACCTTTACCCTGGCCTTCTTTCATACGCAATGTGTGGGAACACGTGGTAGATGTCATTTCAGTGCTAAACAAACACGGACGAGTAGGTTTAACTGTACTCGGAGGTTAGTGCCTGGTGTTTCAATTAGGACTGAATGCATTTATTCGTCAAGGTGATAGCTTAAAGAGAAAAAAGCCCAGCAATGTGAATATAGTGGACAGGTGACTCGAGGTCACATTGGGAGTGAGGCTACTTCAAGGCTTTTACAGCACGGGCAACTATGTACAGTACCTTATATGAACGTGACTCTCCAGTCTTTGTACCAAGGACAACAGCTGTCATTATGTGGCCGTGTGGAGGGAAACTATGTCAAGATTTCACCTTCATTTACTGGGACACAGATGGTAGCATCTCGTATTCGTAACAACTTTTTAACTTGTCAAGTGACATAGTTTTTTGTATTTTTGTACAAATGCTCAAATTGTTTGTAATAAAAACACAGTACCAGAACTGCTGGTACTGCAGAAAAACAAAACACTGGTGTCACCGTGTAAATGTATCTTAATTGATACCTACGTGATTATTACATCATTGTAATGTGAAAGTGTTGTACCATATTTATTCTTATAATATCTAGTTGTGCGCGTGCATGAATTTCGTTGATAGTTTCATTGTTCTGTTGTGAGGAAAAGGGGGGTGGGGAGGGGTTGAGAGTGGGAGGAAATTAAGCTTACAGTCAGTCGTGTCTAAAGGACATCTGAGTGTCGTTTCTGGAACACAGTGGGAATTCCTCACTATGATTAATATGATTTATATTTCCTCCCTTCGAAAAATGAAAGCTATGCCATTTTTTTATTTCACATAAACTTATTTCCTGTCATGCCCTGTTCTCTAGATGAAAGAATGGCATTGTTTAGATTTTTACCTTCAACGTATTGATGAGGCATTGAATTTCGTATTCGGTGAAATATATACACTGTTTTACATTTACGATGATATTAAATCAACGAACATAGAAAAATCAAAATTTACCGGTAAAGAAAAATTACTAGAGCTCTAGATTTTATTCTCTCTATCGTGAGTTCGTGAGTAACTTGTTATAATAAGTTAATATCATAACAATATTTTAGGTTCGGTATTTGTCATGTTTTTCCGGACATCACTGAGGAGCAAATTGTTTTTGCGTGGAATGTGTGAAACAACGCATTGCGGCCAGACTACCGTGTGACGTAGTAACACGTAAAGTACCGCTAAATAAAGGGTCGAAGCAACCGTTGAGCACTGTAATTAAGGTCGAGCTATGTCTCAGGAAATTGCTAGGTCAAGAACAGAGGTAGATAGTAAACTGCAACTGAGGATAACGTCATGCTAGTCTCAATTGAAGTTAATTTAGTAAAGGCGTGGAGCAGTGTTTGGGTCGAGGACACAGCAGCTGTCATGCTTACTGGAAGTGTGAGGAATTGCTATAGACGTCTTCATCGTGGTTGCTTTTCTACAAGTCTTCAGCAGCTACAATTACAGCATGTAATGAGCAGTGAATTATTGACAGACAAAATGACAACTGTGTTAGCGCAATTAATGCCGGTTTCTCAATGTCTAATTAAAGTCTTGATTAGCTAATCCTATGATTATATTTAACCTATTGATTAAGTGGTGATTAAGGGCCGGTTTCTCAATGTCTGATTAAAGTCTTGGTTAGCTAATCCTATGATTATATTTAACCTATTGATTAAGTGGTGATTAAATCTGAAGTGTTTCTCAACATACTTTTATCTTATGTTTAGCTAAGTATCGGTTAAGGTAAATGTGGCAACCATGCAATGACATATAAGCTTGTGATTGGCTGCAGTAAAGCTTTTATTTGTTTATTTAGTTGTGCTGGTTAGCAGTGTTTGTATACGTAATGGAAAAAAATAAGCGGGCGCGTGCCGAAAATTGTGTTTCTGTGGAAACAGAAATGCTAATTTCC
>PNEQ01093944.1:0-19270 GCA_003012365.1 Medauroidea extradentata | reverse complement strand
TCAGGCAATAGGACAGTGCATCCGTCACCAAACCCCAGGAACCATGAAGAGACATCAGCAGATGACCAAGCTAGTGACAACAGTGTGCTTCACGGAAGTGATCATATGATGAATGATGAGAGAAGTTTCAGGGGATTCAGCCCCCCTAGAACAGACATACCAGATATTGAGAATGTAGTATATGTAGGTCCAGGAAAGGAGGGGCTGGTAGACAGTGAACAAACATTGGGAGCCAATAAGCGTATCTGTATAAAAAAATCTGTATGTGCAGATTGTTGCTAAATTACTTGGGTACTTGTGTATTTGACAGTATGTAGTGCAATTGTTGTTTGTATGTTTTATTAGGTATAATTTTGGTCAGGTGGATGTATGTCAGTAGTGCTATTGTTGTGTGTATGTTCTGTTAAGTAAAAATTCTAAAAAAAAAAATAAATAAATAAATAAATAAATAAAATAAAATAAAAGGGGAAGATGAGGTATATTCAGAGTGAGCAGGTTGGTAGTAGTGACAGAGAAAACATGGCAACCGTTTAGTATGAGTAGAACAGCTCTATCATATATAAAGTAATAAACAGATATTGAACTTGCAGCGTGTTTTATTTAATAACTTTACATCAGGCCACAACCCTGCAAACAAACTGGGTGACAGACTTTTTTTTTGTATTTACTCTAGTTTAGGCTAGTTAATTGATTTAATTATTGCATACTGTTGACCACAGATTATGGAAGTCAAAGTAAATGAGCGTGACAGAAATATAACAATACTGGCAGTGCATAGGCCACCAGGACAACGATGGCCGACTATTAAGGTGGTCAAGGAAAGAATTGACAGGTTGAGGGATGGCAGTGGGTTGTCATAGTTGATGATCTGAACATGGCAGGTGTTCAATGGAAGGAAGGAGCAGAGGGGATGGGCACTAAGATACAGAGAATGGCATCACTATTAATTAATAGAGAATTAGTGCAGGTGGTGGATACTCCAACAAGAAGGAATGAGAATGGTGAAGAGGCTGCACTGGATGTTGTATTGGTCAGGCCAGGAAATATGTTAGTTTGTGCTGTGGTCCTGGAGGGAATTAGTGATCATAACATCCCTGTTGTGGAAATAAAGCTGGGTAAGATCTGGGTAGAGCAATCCAAAGAGAGAGTTGTTTGGTAGTATGGACGTGGCAACAGTAAGGAAACAAAAAAGTTTCTACGGAAAAATTTGGAAAATGGACTGGAGAAACCAGTGTAGACGGCTTGTGGACAGGTTTTAAAAGAATAATACATAGCATGCAAGAGAAATTTGTTCCCTAGAAATGTTATAGGGTGAGGAGAGATCCGCCATACTGTGGGAAAGAAATTATAAGAAGAGGAAAGGCAGGCAGCTACATGCTAGGTGAAGATGAAATGGAAAGCAAGGAACCAGGATCTCCATGAAACAGTTAAGAAGTAAGTTGGAAAGTAAGATCAAGTAGGCAAGGAATAGATACTTAGAGAGTGTAATGGAGAAAGGGATGGGCAAGGTATGGGGAAAATTATTTGGATATTTTAGGAAAGTAAGAGGCGGAGAAGAAGGGATCCCAAAATTGTAAGGAACGGACAGAAGGGCTGCTACAGGTGAACTGTTGCAAGCACAACACATGTCAGTGTATGAGGCAAAGGGCAATTGGAGCAGATCATCCACAGAAGTTAAGGTGATTAATAAAATGTTTTGTGTGAAGGATTGTGATATAGAAAGAGTGATTAAGAAATTGAGAAGCAATAAGGCAGTGGGACCAGATTAAATAGGAAATGGTGCACTCAAGTTTGGAGGGAAGGAGTTGGTCAGATACCTAGAGGTGTTGTTTGGTAGGTCGCTGGAGGAGGATAGGTTACAACAAGGATGGAAGGAGGCGTTAGTGGTCCCAGTGTATAAGCAGTGTGAGGATAAAGGGAAGCCAGGTAAGCCAGTGAGTCTCTCAGCAAATACAGGAAAGGTGAAGGAGAGACTGATGGTACAATATGTGGTAAATATTATGAACCACAGAAAATGGATACTGGAGTACCAATACATATTTGGAAAGAGATATTCATGTGAGATTCAGTTGGCAGATATGTTGGGGGATCTGGTTCAGATGGTTTATGAGGGGAATCAGGTGGATGCTTGCTTCATAGACTTCAAGAAGGGCTCTGACCTGACAAAGTTCCTCATGGAATCTTGATGGGAAAAGTGGAAATACTGCTGGATGAAATAAGGTGGTTGACTGGAGTACTTTCTCTGGGGACGAAGTCAGAGAGTGAAAAGTGGGGGAGGCAATGTCAGAAGATAGAGAGGCTACATTGGGAGTGCTACAGGGAAGTGTGTTGGGTACTTAATTATCAACTATGATGGTAAATGACATGAGATTCAGGATCGCAGGAAAAATAAGACTGCTTAGGGTGACTATGTAATAGATATAGATGGTGGGCAGTGGAATCAACTTGTAGGAGGATATTGATAGTTTGTGGTCTTGAACAGAGGAGAACAGAATGAAAATTAAAGTGTGTAAAACTAAGTTGGTGAGGTTTACTAGGAAGAGAATGGTGAGTAGAGACGTATAGAGATGGGATGGGCAGGGGATAGAGGAAGCCACAGGATATAAGTATCTTGGGGTTGTGATACGAGCTCATCTAAGATGGACAAAGCAGGTGGACAGAGTGGTTAAGAAGAAAAGGACTTTAGAACTGCTGGGGAGGGTGTTGAAGGGAGTTAGTGAGTCGTAAATGTAATATAGCATAATTCTTGGAATATTATCCTTATATTATTTGTACACTGTTTACACTACTTGACTTCAGCAACTGTAAATTAAAATTTATATTTTAAGTTAAAATATTTATTATGTGTATGTTTTATATTATAATATTTGTTATAGTTGTGTATCTTTCAAGTTACAATATATTTGAGTTGTGTATATTTCATTTTGGAGTATTTTTTAAGTTGTGCATATCTGCATTACAGTAATTTTGAAGTTGTGTATTTTAAATTTAACATCAAGACGACTATGCCCCACATTGAAATGGCGGCATTTGACACTGGGTGCTACAGGGGGAACGTATAGATGACTATGACACTGACTCGGCAGGTGAGTCGGACACGATGTGGGTGACAAAGTTAAGGGAATGGACCGTCTAGCAGGTAGAGCTGAGACGAGATGGATAGTGGGGAAAAGGGCACATGTCGGAAGCCACGGAGGAAACCTCCTTTGATGATGATCCCAGGGTTGACAGGCCGACGACCATGGGGCAGGCAATGTACCAGTGGACTGTTGCACCCTTCAACCGACGGATTCTTCGGAGACTTGTTAGGGCTAGTCTCCACGCCACAACACACTCAAATGTACACTACGCATCACTAGGGACAGGGTAAGCAAAAACACTACTCCTAAATGAAAGACGTGAATAGTTTCCGTAGTTTACTCACCATAAACAATAGACAGGTATCTGCAAAAGGCCAATGCCAGTTCAGTGGGCCTGGAGCACAAACCCAATGGCTCGAGCTATAGTAAGAATTTTTACTTATAATTTACATAATACAATATGTAAGTTTGTGTGTAAATGTTTCATGATAAGGAATAATGAAATATACATTTATAATCTAAATATTCTAAACGTCTCAGATTTAATACAATAAAACAGCTACACAAAGCCTAGGCTTTTGCATTTACAACATTAATCTTACTTTCAAACTTTAACAATAAATAAATGTACTGTGTAATATGTTACATTGATTCTGTGATTTATTTCAAATAAATGCTTGACGGACACCATTGTAAACAGTAGCATCCTAATGTTATTCTCTGTAGTTCTGTCAACAGAGCACCAATCCTGGACACAGAGGATAACTGTTTTATTGCAAAACCTCGATTATTATTATTTATTTTTTTTCAGAATCACACATGCGAAGCTGCTGGTAAAAGCTAGTATATTGTGTTTATTTATTACTTTATGAGATTGTGTAGCCAGAAGAAATATTTACATAGGTGACTTCTGTGATTATACAAAAATTATTTTTTTCACCATAATTTATACGTAAACATAACACAATAAAAAACCTACAAGTAATGTTGTTTTTGCACAAATTCACAGAAAAACAGTGGAATTGTCGTTGTTTTGTTTTCAGAAGATATAAGTTAACCTGGTCTTTAATACAATAATATGTCGAAACTAAAACTAGTAAAACCTGAAATTTTAAATTATTTAATTATACACTAATTCTGGTGGTGAATAACAGAGAAATTACTCGCGTGTGGGTTGCTCAGATTTGTGACAGCGAATTTGTTGAAATCATGACTCAGTTAACTAAAAGAGCACTCTCCCGTGTTCTAGGCTTCTCTTTGTTATATGTCAATTACGTCGCAGAATTGAAGGAGGGAGGCTAAAATTGACAAGGACGGCGTTCCCTCTCCACTTGGTGCATGCCACCCTGGCTCTGCTCTTAGCTTCGTTTCATTCCAGCTGGTGTAGCTACACCATTCCACTGATGCAGCTATACCAGAAAAAATTTGTTTCATTCAACAGGATGTGATGTCATGTTGTGATTACACAGAGTCTCATTCAAGCTTGTATAGCCACACCAGTGTAATTTTTGCAGAAAAAATTACACCTGGTCTGGATGAGGTGTAGGTAGTGTAGCACGGCAAGTTTAATGTAGTTATGTTTCATTTATGCAGATTTGGTTAATAAAGTGCTTGGATTAAAGTTTTCTCAATTCTTGTAGAGGATTGTGGAACCAATAGCAAACAACAAAAAGTAATGTATGTTATGTTAGGAGTGAATTTTTGTGTGTGGTAGTTAACACATGGTAGCAATATAACCTCAATACTTCACATTTTGTATTTAAGGCAATGTTTTTTTATTGAATTTTATATCTTGTAACAACACATACAAATAATTTTGGAAACAGACACTAATTCTGGGCCTCTTGTATGATATAGATGATTGATAAAATAAAAACTCCGGCCACAACTGAAAGTCATCATTCAGTTAAAAAGGAAATATTCCTGCACATGAGTATGCCATTTTTAAATGTATTCCTATATAACTTACTATTATAAGGTTTAAAATTAAATAAAAAACACATACAAAATATGAAGCATTAAGGTTATGATACTACCATGTTCTAACCACCACACACACACATTTCAAAATCACCGCAACGACAAACGTACATTAATTTTAGTTGTTTACTAGTGCCTTTACAATTTTATTGTCACTACGTATTTATTGGTCAGTCCTTTGACAGCTCTTTATACATGGTGGATACATGCGACACAAAATTTGTCAAAAGTCATTTCATTCAACAGCGCTGGTATATCTACACTAGCATATACTGAGATGGATCTTTGGTGCTACTGCACTACCCCAGCTGCACTGGTGTAGCTACACCAAGTTTGAATGAAACAAAGCTCTTGTTATCTCTTCTCTCTCAGGTGGAAACACCAAACCCCACTGCATGCTTTACTGTGTGGTGTGGACTGCACGCTTCTTCTCCCAGCACCTTACATACTGCCTTTAAGAAATGGGACAAACACAGAGGATAACACCATGGAAACTATAAGCAAACAACATAAAAATAATGAAGAAAAGACAAGGAAAAGATCTTGAAATGCATTCACAACAGGGAATTAATCAGAAAAGGGCTTAGGACTAACAACATTGGAATGGAAGAGTTTACTTTTTGTGTCAATATTAATCCCAGAAATAAAAGAAGAGGATATTGAAACATTTCTGAATCTTTTTAAATAATAAAAAAAAAAAAAAAGGTATAGGTCTACAGTGGAAAAACTTAATTCCAAATATCCTGAGCTTTATTCTTAATTCAAGATTGACATTCCAATGCAACTCCACGAAGAAATCTACTATCCAGCTTTTTAGTCAACTGATGTTTTTGTTACAAAGTTAATTACCAAAGGAAATAAGCACAATAAATCTGCTGTGAATTTGAACTTGGACAGTCAATAAGTAGTTGTAAATCCTTAGTGGCTCTTCATAAGAATGTGGAAAGTGATGATGGGTCAGAAAATTCACCTCACGAACTAAAAACAGCTGCAGAGGACTTGGTGGACACTAACAATAAAGTTAATTTTTTATACCAATATTCAATGCATAAGAAAGATAATCAGTGAACATGATGTGTATATTAAAACTAACTCACATTCTGTAGTGGTGTGAGTGAACATTGGCTGAATAACTTGAACTATGGTGTGTATAATCTACTAGATTACTGAGAGTATTTTCTATAGGGTCGTAAGAAGACATGTAGGTGTGGGAATATTTGTAAGAAAGAACATATTATATAAATGGTTAAATACAGTATATCTAGATTTTGTAATGAATTTTATATAGAACTTGTTGTACCTACCAGGTCAGGAGTTAGGTACGTTAACACCCTGTCTCGATGTGTGTGTGTGTGTTCTCCAAGTATTCCCGCTGTCCAACCGTGTTTTGTGGTGTCAGTGTTTGCTTGCCGGAGTTGGTGAAGTTGAGTCAGTGCAAAGTAGAGCAAGGTGTGTGTTTGAGTGCGCCGCTACAATCCTTACATGTCACGTCATGTCCGACACGTCACTGGCAAGAGGCACGTGATCAAAATAAATAAATATGGTGTTGTTTCTCTTTATCAGTGACACTCTCGAAAATAGTCACAAGGCTGATACAATTATGATCAAGTCATATAATTGTCAAGGGTACTATGTAATGTCTCTTACTTATCTTTCGTTCACTGTAAAGTGTGGTCACGTCACACTTTTGTTTTGTTAAATCACACACAGTCCTATTAAGGGCGTTGGACCCGTAAAATTTCATTCTTTTATATTTGAGCCAAACACCGTTCAACTTTTGCACATCAGATAACATGTCATTTCCCCAAATAAAAAAAAATTAAGCCCCATAGTTTTTGCAAAATCACTCATAAAGGTCACGAAATGGCCATTACGGTGCAGCCAAAATCAAAAAAAGTAATTAACTAATGAATTCAAAATTACGGGAACTGTAAGTCAGTGTATCAATGCATTTCATGACATGTTTGACAAAAGTTAGTTGTGAATATTTCTGTAGTAGCCGAAAGTCAAAGTTATGCAAAAATTTACTCATTTTCATCAATTTTTAAAAAATACAAAAATATATCGCTTTGTGTTTACAAAAGTGTCTTGAAGTAGTTCACATAGTTAAGTATCTATATGAATTATCTTGTTTCTGCACGTTAATAGTTTTTTATTATTTTGGCATCGCAACTGCCATTTTGTGACTTTGATAGGTGACTATGCTAAAACTATGGGCCCTAATTTTTTTTTATTCGGGGAAATGACATGTTATTTGATGTGTAAAAGTTGAACAGTGTTTGGCACAAATATAAAATTTTGAATCTTTACGGGTCCAACGTCCTTAATATCAAACACGTTTTAATTTGGATCTGGAAATCATTCACACAGTCTTCATGTCTGAATATTTGGTACATATTTAAAATACGTTACTAGGCATCTGCCTGTGGCAAGTCATATATCCTTCTGCTTATACATAGGCACCTGGCTTACGGCAAGGCCCACATCCCTCCCAGTTGTAAAACACACGGCCGAGAGTATAGACGCACTGTGGAATCATCATCATCTTTGCTACTTTGAAAGTTCTAATTCTGGTTGTTAATCTTTTTATACATAGCTTTCGACTTCGCTCCGCAGTATACTCTCAAAAAGTTTTCGACACTTACTTTCGAACCCGGCGTCTACCTTCCGCGGATCCTGGAAAATTTACTGTAGTGGCCAGCTCAAGCCTATCACGTAATATCGTTTTATCTTTGCGCCGCCCCTACAACAGTGTCTTATTCAGTTCTCAACCTCGTAATATATTTCTTTAAGTCAGTATTTTTGTATTCAGTGCAATTTTGTGAGTTCTCCGTGACGTGGCAACGTGTAGCGAATAAACACATGGTCAAACCTACCTCCAAGTCTGCTCAGCTTATTTCTACTTGGTTAGGAGCTGGCTTTCATATAGTCCTAGGGTGCAGGTGTGTGGGACGTCCCAAAAGAGCCAGTGTAAGGTAGTGTTTTCTCAGGTGCTTCCCAGCCTCCCTTTGCAGATCATTAGCTTCCGGAAAGCCAGGCAGAGAGAGAGGGCACGCTGGCACAGACAGACCACGAGCCCTTCTGAGTCTCATGTTCACAGCTACATCCTTAGTTGGATGGCGCTCAAATTGAACCCAACATCACCATCTACATCTAGCACCATCCACGACCTACAGTATCACCATCTCACACAATTCCCCATTCCCCTCTCTCTACCGGATGGTGACAATGGTGATCTGTGTTTTAGAGGATTGTCTGGATGCCTCAAGGGTTTAATGACAAAATTACAAATTTAATTTTCATTCTACTTGGATTAATGTAAAATTTGAATAAGTATTTTATGGTCGACAAATGTTGAAAGCTTTTAAGTCAATGAATATTGCACTTCCAAATTTATTCAAATCTATTGCCTCTCTTAAGTCATTGACTAATGATACTGCTGCTGAAGTACTATTATTTTTCTAAAACCATACTGATGATTATAGGATAATTGTTTTTTTTTTTTTTAATCACTGTCAGCTTGATGATTTGCTCAAATATTTTATTAATGGTGGTAAAAATGGAAATGGGCCTGTAGTCGTTAATATTTATTTCATCACCTGATTTGTAGAAGGGGATTACTTTTTAGGATGAAAGTTTATCACCCAGATTGAATTATATCCTTTGCAATTTGAGTGAGTTTTGGTAGAATTAGATGACTGCATTTCTTAATAACTGGTGGAGAGATTTTGTAATACCTTGCGGCCAGAATACCAACATTATACATCACAAGTTTTGTTTCCTTGAGAAGCTATATTCTCCATGTTCACCACATTCAGAACTGGGCTGAGTACGAACATCTTGTATTTCACTACAGCACTGCAATTTTCGGAGTTTGACGACGTTGCAGCGGTAGCAAACGCAAATCTTAGTTACGCACATTGCAAACGGTGGACACCGCTTCTACATTGTGATATCCTCCACGAGGAAAATGGCAGGTGATACAAAATACGTTAGAAACAACAATTACTTCAAAAAACAATGAGATTTGATGTTTGTGGAATAGTTACGATGTTTGAGTCAAAATAAGTATAAAAATATTACTGAGAGCACAACTCTGCATTTTTAATCATCCCCAAGCATAAATCTGTGCTTTAAATTATTCATTTAGGTTATGGAGGCTAGGAGGAACCAAAATCGAAACATTTACGTATTGAACAGCACTAGTGGCCAACAGCCGAACTACGTAGTCTGTTAATGCTTTTGTTGTCAACAGATGGTGCGTACAAGATCAATATTTCAGACATTAAAAAAAACATCATTCTCTATTATAATATTACACCAGATATATTCATATTACAAACATAACGATAATTGTAAGGGTATATTTTTTAAATTTGTCTCATGTAGTTTACAATGCCAGTATAGTACAACCTTTAATAAATAAAATGGTGAAATATTTTTGTTGGAAAAAAAAAACACACGCTGCTATTGCTTTTCATCGCAAACACTATGTTTTTTAGCGAAAAATCTATAGACTTGTAAATCACTGTTCCTTATTAAAACAAAATTCTCCACGAGCTCAATAATCATAGTAATGAGACTGGAATCATTATGAGGAATAATCATAGCTGTGGTCAACACTACAACAATTATTTTAAACAGACTATCAGTACCTATATAAGTAAAAAAATTATGTATTTTACTAGCACAGAAGTCTCGAAGAGTCAAAAAATAGAAAGCAAAGAAACAGTATGCCAAACTATAATGAAAAATCACTTTTTCAACACCTATTAGCTAAATACTAACACCGCTATTGTGTATGTTAGGTTCCTTAAATATTGGCGTCATAGAACTTCGTTAACACCACAGCTCCACAGAAACATAACGAAACGCATGAGACAATTGTTTTTATCTGTGACATATTTTTTTTGTATTGAGTAAGTTTATATGTGTGATAAATTTATAATTGTTAGTTTCTTGAACTGCCACTGGGAAGCGTAGTTGAGTTGTGGCCAGTAGAATTTGCGCGTGCAGAGTGAATGGAAGGTAGGAGTCAAGCGGCGGCAGCGAGGAGTGTGGGGTCAGCCAGCGGCGAGTGTAGTTGTTGGGATTTGGTGGTCAAGGGAGCCTCGATGAAGAAACTTAATATTACAATATACGGATAGTGAGCTAGGAGAGGAAGAGGAAATTGACAGTGTCTGCTAGGGCTGCCGAATGCCGTGTTTATGTAGTACTATTCGTTGTATGGCAAGTGCTTAAGGTGCGCCAGCCAGAGGGCCACTTGACAGTTATGGTCCCAAGGAATCTGGTAGTCAAGAATTTTCAGGGGAACGCCTTCAGCTACCGAAGTGAGTCAACATTGCTGCCGTCATGTGCGGCGGTGCACCGACCATATCCATCGACAAGGCAGTGGGCTCATAGAACTGTTGGAATTACGAACTATAAGGTATGCGTCAACCCCATGAGACGTGCTCATGTCTGTCCGGCACGGTTGTTCAATTTTAATAGTACTATTTGTAGCCCATAAACAAAAAAGATTTTCAATTTTAAGAGTGCAAGGTGCAGACCACAAACTTAACGTCGCCTTCCCCAGTGATTTTTCAAAGTAACTATAATTTCTGGAAATTGTGGAAAGACAAAATATCAAATGTAAGTTAATTAACCTAATGGAGCAAGCTTTCTCGAAAATGTTAAAAAATATTGATTCCCTGTTCTATTAAAAATATTTAATGGGTATACATTTTGAGTAATGATTAACAAAGTTGTCTCTGATTATAATATACAGAGAGAAGCAGCGACGTTACCACCTGGATCCAAATAGAACGGGTCCGCAAAAGGGTTTGTACTCACTATTTGTGGTACGTGTTTCCTTAGCACTCTGTAGCTACATATTGCAACGTCCCGAATGAGTTCGTACTCAGGGCACTGGACTTTCTTTCTTTTCCAGATTGGCAGTAATTTTTGCACTTATTTGCTAACTGGTGCCATAAATATGTAATAACAAGCTTATAATATACAACTATTTCATGTCATGTCAAACACAACATTAAAATCCACAGTCCACATTAGTCAGTTTGCTATGTATGTAAACACTTTTCCATGGCAATGCATTGCTTCCTTGAATGTGACATGACCTGTAACTGCAAGGAGGTACATACCTGCAAACAAAACAATAACAGTAATTTTATAACTTATAAATGTTTACATTCAAATGGGGCTATCTCAAAAACCGACCAATATTGACCCCATGTTCATACCTATGAACTTATTTTATCTCAATGACCAGTACTATTGAACAGGTCCTTCAGCTCCGTTTGTGTTGTTTTGTCTCAGGAATGGGCTAAAGAGGATGTGTCGTGGTCGCCGAAAATTCCGGTTAGAGTTGTTTGGGTCGGAATTGCATAGTGAAAGTTCCACTCTCTCGCTCTATCCTCCGTTGGGTGTGTGCCGTCTTTGTTCTTCATTTGATTGCATAGCCTTTTGTTCAAATGGAAATCGAGCAAAGTGAATGACCATGGTCAGCAGGGGTAAACACTTGGCTGGGGGGGAGGGGCGGGAGTGGATGAGTGGGGGGAGGGATGAGGAAGGGTCTTTAGGCTAGACGGGAAGGGGGTGGAGGGTGTCGAGTGTGCCTCAGCCCACTCCAGTGTGTGCTCTGCTTCATTTCGGACAACATCCACAAGGTGCAGGTGCACTATGAGCATAAGGAGTCCACCTCAATTGCATTTGCCAACATTTGGGTGAGGTGGTTGACTGATGTCTTCTGACTGCAATACCTTAAAGCCTGGAGCCTTAGTCCAGTACTGAATGTTCTCAATCATCATCGTACAGTCGTTTTTGCAACAGCAGATAACAAGCCTGCATTTTGGACGTGTGATGGAAACGACTCTTTAAGGTATGTTGCAGCAAGGATCGTCTCTGTGAATGGAACGCTTTTCGACTTAGTTGAAGGTCTAGAAGAATTTGTGTACCAAGAAAGTTGCTAAATTATCTAGCTATTTAACGGAAAAAGCGTAATAGGTAAATTATCGGACGTGTGTCGTTTTGGAGTTGAGAATGCTTTTGTGAATCTTGAAGTATAAAATTTGTACATTTTGAGGTTGTGTGAGTGAAGAATGAATGATTCACGAATAAAAAAATGGTACAAAGAGTAAAATAACTGTTCACTGGAACTGAGTTCACATAACTGGCCTAACTTACAGTAAAAAAACAAAAGTTTTAAATATATGTGTTGTGTTCAAAAGGGCATCATTTTAACGGGTTTTGTAATTTTTTAAAAGGCATATATACAATTCTTTTTATGGAATTCTTGTTTTCTCATATGAAAGGCAACCTTAGTCTCAATACCCATAGGTTAAGGTTAGATTGTTGACTAATTAACTCCACCTAGAAAAGATGTGTGTTTACGAGGCAGTATGATGACGTGTGTTCAGGAAGTATTGAATTGTGCCTTCTTCTATGCAAATTTTGGTACACTATCACCTCTCATAATATTGCCCTTTCCTCCTAGGACTCCCTGTAGTGGAGGAGGTGGACAGTGGAAGGCAGATACAAGTAGATGCATGTTTTGTAGATTATGAAAAGGTGCCTCACGAGATTCTGATAAGAAAAGTGGCTAATCTGCTCGGAGATAAAAGGGTTGTTAGGTGGAAGGACACAGAGGATACAAGTAGAGGAGCACTGTCAGAAGAAGGGAAGGTAACCTCAGGTGTAACACAGGGTCCTGGGGCCCCTCCTCTTTATAATAATGTTGAGGGACCTTATGATTGTGTGTTGTATATGGTGAATAGGGAAGGATGGCAGGATGCACTAAGGTATAAATGAATGACGTTATGCATCAACAGATTATGTACTATTTGTTACATAGCTTAATATTCTTCAGCTTTGAACAAATTCTGCAAAAAAGTATTTTAAGTCCTATATCTGGTAGTTATAAATGTTAAAGTAATTGGACTAAAACTTTTTTGTAAGACTATTTCAAATCTGAAGAAGTTTTAGCACATTTTACTGTTACCTACCAATTTTTACTCAGTTTTATCGATTCATAACACCATCCAAATATGTTAGAACAATGGACAAAAATAATGGAATGAGGATAAATGTACAGAAAACCAAAATAAGATTTACCAAGAAAAGGGAGGTGGTCAAAGAGAACTATAGTTGGGGTGGACAAGTGGTTGGCGAGATGCATAAGTACAAGTAGGCTACCTGAAGTGATACTGCAGGATGACTTAAAACTGGGTGAGCAGGCGAGAGACGTCATAAGGAATGGGAGAGGAGCATTGAGGCTGCTGTCTACAAAGATAGCTTCCCTTTCCCTAAATACACTCTCGAATATTCCACTGGCTACCATTGCTTACGAATAGGAGATACCCTTCCTCACCAGCACCCCACTGACTACTACCCTTGCCCTAGGAAACTTTTCCTTTACCTGCGTCAACATACCTCCTAATTCCTTCTCTACATTTCCACTCACCTCCCTGTGTGCCAGATCGTTCCCACAACATTCGTTCCCTCCAACGGTGGTGCGAGGTGTAGGAGAATGGGCACAACTAGGAAACAGGATTCAGAGGACTTTATAAGAGTAGAGGGAATTTTGAATGGAAGATTCAAAGGGTTGTAAAGAGACCAGCAAGAGAGAGAGAAAGAGAGAGGGAAAAATTCCATGGTAAACAGAACAGCAAAGAGCATGGCACAAACTAAAGGAGGAGGTGGTAGCAGTGAGGGATGTCAAGGAATTTAGGAAGAGGGTGAGTAAGATAGTAATAGGTGGACCTAGAAGGGAGGCGGGAAAAAGTAAGGGAAGAATTACCCTGCCAGAGTAGCAGACTAACTATAGGAAAGCCACCCAATAAATCATTAAGACTAAACCTTGGATACAATATAGACGTAGACAAAACAACAGAAGAAAAATATAGCGGGTCTGACAGAGAATAGGGAGGGCTCTACATTCGAAACTAGCTAGGATGGTTAGGGAGAGGAATTAGTTGCAAGGGGAATTATTGTCGTTGAGGGGTGAGAAACCGCTTAGAAAGTAGGTAGTAAAGATACAGTGTAAGAGAGCTAGGGTGTTTGCCACAGTGTAATAGCCCAAATGCACGTTGTTATTATTATTATTATTCATTCACAAAAATCTGTATCTACAATGAGTAAACAAAAATTCTACCTCACCTAGTTGGGCTCCACTAAGAGGAACTTCAAAAGTTTCTCTTATTTTAGTTATTACTTCTTTCGCTTCATCATGTGGGGAAGTTTGCAAAGTTAATAAAAGTTGGGGAACTGCCTCCGCCATTGTAATAATACAGCTTCAACAACAAAAATTAATCAGTTCATAACGTACAAACAAATATAAACTCTTTACAAGCTAATATCGGAAAATTTATCAAGTTAAACATAACCTCAAACATTTTCACTGTTTGTTTACCACATTCATCATAGATAGTTAACAGTGAGAAGACAGCAGACTCTGCAACAATTTCATCAAGCCACGGCCCTAGAAGAACAGGGAGTCGATTCATTTGGTCGAGATTCAGCCGTATGCAGAGACGAATCTAGGGTCCACTAAAACTTGAAATAGGCACTAGATCCGAATTTTCGTATATAGTCACATCTAGGGTGGTATTCATAGTCATGTCTCGAGACAACAACTTGACCAAGACGATCTTATTTCTTAAGACCACGGCAAGACATCACTTTTCAATTCAAAGATTCACAGTCCACGAATAAGAGTATCTTCGTCAAGATCGCGCGTTTCAAGACAGATTCTTGTAGATCTCTTTTCAAGGCGTCCAAAATCTTGCCATTTGCATGTGTATACATGTATTCAATACTCTCGTTCATGTCCCAAAACAATAATAATTTCCAGAAAAATGAATTATTCCACAAGCATAACACGAGAAAAAAAAAGCACATTCACATGCCTTCTGTAAATCTAAAACTAGTACAAAAAGGGCCTTCCTACTCCGGTAGCGTCCTTTTTAATAAACTTCCAAAAACCTTCAAGAAATGTTCTCCTCAAATCCAAAACTCTTTACAAAACAGCTAAAGGATTTTCTTGAAGAACAAGCTTTCTACTCAATGGAAGAATATTTGAATCATAAACATTAGGAAGACCACATATTGTCACACACTGCACAAATATCTTCTTTTTTCTTCTGCTTCTCTTTCCTGTTTTCTGTTTCAGATTTCCGAAACAAAGAACTTATAGAGTTGGTGTAGGTATTAAAGAAGCTGACGAAGATTCAAAATGAATTCATTTACCATATGAAATAGCAGTGTCTGTATAAACATGTGTAATTGTTGTAAATGTATAAGTTTTCTATTTATTATGTAATCTTCATGACTTGTCCAATGTCTTTGTACTATTGTGTATTGAAAAGATCTTTCGGATAATATAAAACAAACAAACAAGCTTGGTTTGGTACTACTTCCGGCTTGACGAAGCAAGAACTTAAGATGGCCGAGAGTACACGAACGATTCCGAACACTTACGAACACCACGCAATAAATATGGCAATTCCGAAAAGTTACCTGTAGATTTCCCCGGATTTCCCTTGTTCATGTATCAAGATACTTTATTACCAATTATTAGCCACGGTACGATCAAATACAAGCAAATAATTAGTATGGTTTACATTTTTAACACTAGAAAAATCCACTTTGAACACATTTTTAAGAGAATTAAATTGGAATTTTACAATGGGGAACATGCGTATGTCGGGTATTTAACTAAAATCATTACCAGTATTTAGATTTATTGCTAAATAACACGTAAACTTAATGCCGAGACTTAAAACAACATCTAACATGCAATTCAGAGATTTTCAAATGGGATGAGAACGCTCTGTGATTGGCTTGACGTCACCCAGCGAAATTCGCTTGGCGGGAAGTCACATTTTCCTAGTCGAGGCAAGGCCAGTTACATTGCCGGTATATTACTTTAGGAGTTGCAAAACTACTTGCAGCCACAACACATTCGTGATGAAGCCTTTAAGTGTGTAGTACGGTGGATATTTATCGTGGTGGTGAATTTTGTCACAGAATATGCGTTTAGTACGAACAAATACGTGTAGCTAATGGTTTGCAGACTTTATAACCTAATTGTTTCTCAGATATCGCCTGAATATCAAGTGAAATGCTATTGTGGCGTGAGATTCACTCTAAAATATTAGCCGTTCTTCGATACCGTACGTATCATGTTAATAATAGTTTAAATAATTACTAGCCTATTCGCGTGAGATTTTACTCTGAAAACCATTTTCGTAAGACGCTTACAAAAGCTGAACAACTTATTTTTTCCGACGATTCTGCTCGATTGTTTGCCCCTCGCATAATAAATAATTCTTATTTTTATAAAATTGGTGACTTACTCTTACGTACATTATCTGGAAATATGATATATAAAATAATAAACGTAAAAATAATGTTGCTATGTAATGGTCGTAACACAAAAAATTTAAATTTATTTAAATATATTTTTACTAACTACAAACATTAACTCAAACTTGGAATACCTCCTAATTATACGCATTTGTAATACAATTCTTATTGTGTTCTGCTACCTACCGTGACTTCTGGAACTACTTGGGTTCTTCCAATGCTGCTGCTATCTACCAATAGACCTCGAACTATGTAAGGCTTCGCGTAATGCATGAAACGCTCTAGTCTCTTCCTTCGTAGAGTAAGCATCGCTCTCTCGCGATGCTGCGCACTGGGATTTGCTGTGCCTATAAGCAACGAAGGTGTGTAGCTTGTGAAGGGTGATGTGCTCAAATGGAAGGGAAGGCAGCGACCATATGTTATAGAGCGCGTCCCATGGGTGGCGGATATGGGAGCACCATGTTATGAAAATATTCAAATACCAACTCGTGGACCAACTTGCCAGTGCTTGCGCTGTTGGGGCGTCGGTGCGGCAGGCTGAGTGACTCGTAAGAAGATTGGCAAGCAACAGGAAGCTGTCTGTCGGAGAAGGACGGCGGAGGACCGAGGTGCTGAAAAAATGCGAAGTGAAACGAACCGCTGTCTGGAACTTGCAGACATTGGAGAGCTGCTTGCGTGGGGAATTGGAATGTGTCGGAATTTGGACGTCAAGGTGGCTAAGCCCTTGTCAGGGCCCTGCCTGGCTAGCAGCTGTAGCTTCGGAATGGCGCGCCTAAAACCAGCCCGAAGATTTGGGAGATACTACAGGGAGTGGTGTCTCTTCCTCCTCCCTGACATGAAGGTGCAGCTTCCAACAATGAAGAAGGAAGATGGCAACGGCGAACAGACGAGTCACTCAGCCTGGGGTGGCATCTGGCCATGGCCGACAAACCGAAAAATTGTTCCTGTTGCCGATACTGCAGAGCGTGAGCTTGCTTGTGCTCGGGAGTGTGGGCGAAGGCCACTAGGAGCGCTCAGGCTCCTAGCACAAAGCTCTCTGAGCAGCGGCCTCTTCTCATTGGCTGTGGCCGCCAGCCAATGAGACGTCACATTTCCCCGACAAACATCTTTCTTAGCAAATCCGGAAACATTGTTAACTAAATATCCTACCTTCTCCATGTCCTAACATTAATTATTGTGGTTTATTCCCCGCGCGTCCTGTCGCACAGCTTTTCCCAGTACCCTACTATATTTGTACTGGTTTTTCTGTGCTCTTATCTATCTCTTGCTCTCTTCGGGGGTGAGTGCATGGCCACAATCGCAGCCATGCCTCCAGACAACCCTGCTCAGCCCATGAGGCCAGCGACCTCCTAATACCTTGCATGTTACCTAAGGCGTATAAGGCTTAGCCTTGAGATGTAACTTAATCCCTCCTTGTGCTATAACTTGTTACAAATGCATGCCAGAGTACCCATAGACTGAGACGGATTACACACTGCAGGTTTTGGGGGCTCGCCAGATAAAAAAAATAGCATTAAACTCATGTGCATGTTATTTACCCTGACTAATATTTTAATGATTGCCTTTAAATTAATATGTGTGTAATATATTATTCCTTCTTCTAAGTTACTAATGGCATTTATAAAAAGTAACCTGATTGGGTTTTACTTGTATCTCTTAAATGCCTCGAGTTTAAATAGCGAGTAGTGTGTGTTTAGGTCACTCAGATTACATTTTAACTCACAAAAATAATTATTTGTAGAAATATCATGTATAGAGCCTACGTCAAAAATAGTATGTGCAAGCATTGAAGACCAAAATATAAATGATTGTAGTGATGATTCGCAGTTTTGCGGAATAATTTATATCCAATGCTTTGCGAAATTTTTCACATTTTCGTTCAGGAACAAATAACTTCCCGATAATTGTTAAATACATAAGTATTAGAACACTTACGTGCTTTATAAGACGTGAACATCTTTTATTTTGCGCAAAATCGAAATTACTTTAAATTCCTGTCATAATTTTCGCGATGTGCGCACGACCGATGTAGGCAGCAAGCAGGCTGGAGTTTCGCCGGGTGATGTCAGAGCGGGCGACATGCTGAAGTCAAGCATTTCGGCGAGCTTTTTAATTTACGTTACGTTTTTCGCCGATTGCACTTGAATCAACAAATAGAAATTAAAAGTAAAATGAGATTATTGCTAAAAAATACCCGCGGAATCGAATTAGAACATAATAAAAAATTGCGCATGTTCCCCATTTAACTACACCTTGGCTAACCTACCTAAACCGCACGCTTGGTTGCAGAAACGTTGCTGCTACGTTTCATTGTTTCAATTTGGTTGTGAGCCTGTTTGAAACGTTGTGTCAATGTTCCAAATGTTGTCAATGTCGCAGGAAAATTACTGTGAATTTATTTGTCTTGCTGTAATGTTGTTGCAACGTTTCAGATGGCCATATACTATTGAGTCAAAATTCTTTCGTTATTAATACATTCAAGTGACGCGGGTCGTCCCTGACCTCCCCTGATCTGAGCCCGTCGTGCGCATCAAGCCTGGCGGCTTGCGCATATTGGAACGCACCCGCCTACGTGCGCGACGAGGTAGCGGCGCCTAGACGCCGCCCCCGCGACGTCGAGTGGACGCAATGTGTGCCTCGGACCCAGAATACGACCATCCATTGGTAGGAAAGTGCCCCCTGGACGGAAACTCCCAGTATATGACGGCAAACATAACTCTCTTGTTTTAGCACCCCAGTGCTATCCCCGTCAGGGGGGATCACGCCACCAACCTGGAATAGCCATACGAGGCTAGGGGAAAGTGTGGTTCAAGTGTAATTCATTTAATTTAACATTTGTCGTGCATAAC
>PNEQ01093943.1:0-19270 GCA_003012365.1 Medauroidea extradentata | reverse complement strand
TCTCACATATAAAATGATATGGTCACCGCTTAAAGTCCCATAGGAAAATGAATACTAGTACAGATCTACGCGCCAGTTGAGTGGCTTGCACGTAGAGGTCAAAACTACGTTACACACGTCGGCCGGCGGCGACCTTGCGCTTTATCGATTTTCTGCCTCACACACACAAACGCAGCCTATATAGGGAACCGCCTTAAGTTCCATTGTTATATGGCAAACAGTTTGGAAATAATCGAGAACTTTGCTTACAAATTGATGGAGCACATATCTAGTAATGCTACCTTAATCACGGTTCTGAATAAGTGTTTGCATTTTATATATAATTGGCGTTTGATAAAATGTCTGGAAATAATCGATAACTATTCTTATAAACTGACATATGACATACATATGTTAAAAAACTAACAATACGAGACAGTAAAAATAGTACAAAATGTCGCCAATATGTTTTAAAGAAGAATTTTATAAGGGTGTGAGTGCTTGTGTGCATGCTTATGTGGGTGCGCGCAAATTTTTTTTTTAGAAAAATATGTGTATTATTATTCATAGCTAAATAACTATGTTGTATGACATGACCATGCTAAACAAAATATTTATTTAGCAAACCTTTCGAGAAGTAACTTTGCTATAAGAAATTAATTTTTAAACACAGTATTTAGAAGTAACTATGCTTTAAACAGATAAGTATTTTATAAAAGTGTATTTATATATAAAAGTACATCATGAAAGCTATGCAGTACGATATAATTTGTATAGTTTTGAAAAGGAACAATGCTTTAAAAAATACTTATTTCAGAAAAAAAGGTTTTAAATAACATTATATTATAGCTATTATGTATGTAACAAGAAATAAAGTTATATAAATTCGTATTAGCAAATTAAATTAAAATATTTTTGAGTATACCACATTTAAAGTACGGCTTTTGTCAATGCATCCATAACTCAGTCGCAAGTCGGGCGCTGGCGGTCCAAGTGAGCATACGTGTGCTCCCGCATCGGGCCGAACAGCATGCGTAAGTCAGAGTTCGGATTCGGTAAAATGAATTGTGCATGTAAAAATACTGTACACGTTATCTTCGCGTGGAGACCACGGGCGATTTATATTCATGTATGACTTGAAAGAGAGTTAAAAGTCCCAGAATATGCTTTAGATGCAATACAACTGGACAGGTACTTGAACAGTGTGTTCCTGAAGTTTACGTCCAGCAAACATATCGGTCACGTTCTGCAGATGACAGGAGGAACATCGCGGCCGAGAGCGTCTACAGGAAAAATTATAGCTGCCACCTTGCATCGAGAAATGTCGAATATGTAAGCGATACATATATTGAATTTGCCGGTAGAAATTGAAAATGGGAAATTTACTTCATGGCTAAGTAATGGTATCGTCATATCTTTGAAGGAAGAAATGGGATATACATCATACCCCTATCACACTAAAACCAGGGTGCGACTAATCCAAATTGGACTGAGAAAACATATACCATTGTGTATTGTGATTGACAGTTAAAAAGGAGTCGTGCTTTACGACAGCCAGCCTAATAGTTGCAGTTTGAGTGAAGATGTCGGCCATATTAGATTAGTGTCCTAACCTGAAACAAAAGACGCACGAACACATCGGACATGGGATGTGCTGACATTGTTGCATGATGGCACACGATCCTTCCTTCATGGAAGACGAAACTAAAACAGTGACTTCCCACCACTTCAGATATCAGCTGGTACCTTGCAACAGCCCGAGTTATATGACGAGACGCCGTCAGCAGTTCCTCAAGACACCATGAGCAAACATACATGACATTTGACCGAGCCATGCGATTGGAGTGACTGTGGACAGTTTTGACAGTGTTGCTCCCACCATTGTGGATGCGAACACAGAAGGCCAGAATGACGATGGTAGGACTCACGGTGAAATAGACGCCGTTTAGAGCAGCCATACGTCTCCTGGCATGGAACAAGACAATGCTGCCATCACATACAGACACTGGCGGCACAGGGAGCATCGAACACCATGATTGTATCGCCAATCCAGGACAACAGGAACCAACTGGTTCCCAGCAGTGCGCTGACTTGGCTGCTTCAGAGGAGATGACGTCTGTACTTGAAGAGCCGCAGCTACAAGACCTGATGACGCCATCTTGAACAGCGAGGAGCCCAGTATAGCACCAATGCCATCGTCCCCTGCAGAGTCTTCTCGGCTCCCATCTGCTGGGGGGAAGTAGGACACCACTGAAAATGCAGGTAAAAGTGACTATGACAACGGCACTGTCGTCCATGGAGCTCTCGTGCAAATATACATGACTCATACGAAACTACTAAACGTGCGGTACAGACGGCAAAAAAAAAAAAAAAAAAAGAAAAGTGCCACTTTCCCTAAAAAGTTCCACCTTTAATGCTCAGAATTCACATAATAGCAACTACTAATGTGTGTCTTATGTCACACTGTGCGAAAATTAAGGAGGTAATGCGTCTATTACAATATAACGTAATTGATATTCTATTTTTGCAAGAAGTGGTGCCAGAAGCTATTTTACAGTTTGTTTCTATGAATGTATATGCGAATGTCGGCTTTAAGGATTGGGGGACGGCGATACTCACTCGATCAGGATTCGAACTGGACAATGTCCTGTGGCATCCCAATGGATGTATTTTTCAGGAGGACATAAGAGACGTTCGAATAGTGAATATATATGCCCCTTCTGATAGTCAAGCGGAATGGGAGAGAGACATGTATTGTAAAGATGACATTGTTCCATTTCTCCAGCACAACAGTCGTCGTGTCATTCTAGGGTAGAGACTTTGACTGTGTCATAGACCCTATGGACCACGAAGGCGGGAACTACCCAATTAACTGCCAGTTGCTAGATATCATTCACCAGTTAAAGTTGACTTGACATCATGGACATGTTACATAGTCCGAAACCGAACATTACATGTCTTGCCGCTTATACTAACACACGCTTAGATAGATTTTATGTATACTCCGCCTACAAGAATGATTTAATATCTTACACTGTACTACCAGTTGCAGTTAGTGACCATCACATGGTGAAAATAACGTATCGAGAATTCCCGAAAGTATGGTGCTATGGCAAGGGCTGTTGGAAACTTAGTACAACGTTATTGTCTGATGAAGACATTAAAGCTGAATTTTCAATAGCCTGGTGTATGTGGGTCGCCCAGAAGGAACGCTACACAAGTACATGTAGGTGGTGGGACTTTCCCGTTAACCGAACGTACGGAGAATTTTCCAGGAATACTCATGTAGCGCACAGCGGGCTGCAACACTATATTTTTACGAGGCCTTTTTTAACAATTGACAAAATTGAATTAGAAATGATCCGATGTTAGAACAAATTCGTGATATTAAAAGGAAAATTTTGGAAATTCGTATTTGTCATCTCAGCGGAGCCAAAAAAACTTATACGTGACTCTAAGCCTCTATATGTCGGATAAACAGAGCAAACTTCAAAGCCGATGGCGGTCACACACATCCGCGACATTCATGGTAACGAACATTGCAACCATCATGCGATCACCAGTGCCTTCACTGAATATTATGCACAGTTGTTTCCACCTGACAGAGTGCAATATTGGCACACTGTTCGACAAATTTATGCCAGGAAGACGCGGACAGATTGGGCACAAACGTAACTGATACAGAAATTTTCGAAGTGCTTAAAATGCTCCCTCATAATAAGTCATTGGGCCCCGACGGTCTTCCTTATGAATTTTACGTTACATATTAGGATATTGTGGGGAGTGACGTGTGTGATATCTTGCTCAAGCTATCATGGATACAGAACTGTCTTGCTCATAACATGAAGTTTTTTTTTTTGTATTGGTGCCGAAACATCGTACACCCTGCTCAGTGATGGATTATAGACCGATAACGTAGCTCAATACTGATTACAATCTGATCATGAAAGTGTTGTCCAATCGCTTGAGAAGTGTGTTACATTGTGTGATCGTACCAGGTCAGAACTGTGCGGTACAAGGGCGGTAGTAGTAGGAAAATGGGCAAGCTGGTACAGGGGCTGCAGGCTGAGGAACCGAGGATCAGCTGATGACGCAATAAACATAGCCGCCGTGACGTCACTGTCTGTCATCTTGGATGACGTCACATCAGCCATCTTGGATGACGTAACTGTCCACCATCTTGGATTATGCCATGTCCGCCATTTTGTTTTTGGTTTTTCGATTACACCACATCCGCCATCTTGTTTTTGGTTTTTGAATTTTGTATTTTCCAAATTTAGTTTTTTTCCAACTGTCACTTGTCTTATGTCATCTGCTACGCAGCAGCCATGTTTGTTTATGTCGTCTGCTTGTGACATCACAATTTTTTCGGCTGTCACTTATTTTCGTACGCTCGTGACTTCATGATTCCAATGTTGTCTGCTAGATGGCGCTGGTGTTGCCATGCTAGTTTACATAGTTGTCTGCTAGAGTGCATTAGTGTCGCTGTTGCTGTTACGGGTGAAGCTGCTTGTGTTTGTATATGGGATAGTGGTCCTTATAATTTATTTTTTTTTATCAAATTAAAAATTTTAGTTCGCTGGGTAAGGGATTCGATCTTGCAACCTTTGTGTTAGTAAGTATGACGACTGAGCTACGGATGCATTGGCGCTGAAGATAGCTTAAATGTGGTGTACATAAAAATAACATTTGTAGTAGAAAAATATCACATTTAATTTAATATATTAATACGATTTTATGTAAAATTTATTTCTTATATCATAGACCAATTTTAGAAAATTTTATAAAAATGGTTTTTCTTTAATAATAATTCCTTCTAGCATAGTTACTTAATACTAGTTTATGAAAATTATTTCTTATAGCATGTGGTAATTATTAAATATATATTTTCCTAAAGTATAGTTACGTTTTAAAACATAGTTATTTAGATATGCATAGTAAGTTTAAAACTAATTAAGAGATTTTCCCGCAGGCAGGCACGCATGTAATGTTTTTTTGTCTCCTATTTCAGTTTTTAAGCATAGACACAACCTCTTGTCAGTTTCTAAGCATAGGTACCAATTATTTTAACACTATTTGACATATGTCTACGAGATTCAAAACACTGTCTCTTATTTAGACAGAAAATAAGTTTATATGACTAAATACACACTTTGACCATTTTAAGCATAGTTCCCGATTATTCCCAAACTATCATTCATATGTCCATGAAATTGAAAATGCAGACACTTGTTTAAATACAGAGTAAGTTACTATGACTAGATACATGCTTTGTCAGTTTTTAAGCATAGTTCTCGATTATTTTCTAATTTTTTGTCATATGTCTATGAAATTAAAAATCCAAACACATTAAGTACCAGAATAAATAATATGACTAGATTAATGCTTTATCAGTTTGTACGCATTCTTCTCGAGTATTAACAAACTATTGTTTTTAAGCATAGTTCTAGATTATTACCAAACTATTTGTCATATGTCTATGAAATTGAAAAACGCAAACACGTATTAAGTACTAGAATAAGTTAATACGACTTATGCATGCTTTGTCAGTTTTTAAGCATAGTTCTCGATTATTTCCAAGCTATTTGTCATATATCTATGGAATTCAAAATGCAAACAAATATTTAGTACCAGAATAAGTTAATATGGTTAGATACACACTTTCTCAGTTTTTAAGCATAGTTCTCGATTATTCACAAACTATTTTACATATGTCTAGGAAATTTATAATGTGGAAACGTTTTTAAATACAGAATAACTTGATATTACTAGATACGCACTTTGTCAGTTTTTAAGTATAGTTTTCGATTATTTCCAAACTAATGTTCATATGTTTATGAAATCTAAAATGCAAAAACATATTAAGTCCTAGAATAAGTTGGTATGACAATGTGTGCTCTGTTAGTTTGTAAGCTCAGTTCTCGATTATTTTCAAACTATTTTGACACATGTCTATGACATTTAAATGCAGACACGTATTTAGATACACAATAAGTTGGTATGACTGCCTACGCATTCTGTCAGTTTGTCAGTATATCTCTAGATTGTTTTCAAACAATTTTGACATATGTCTATGACATATAAAATGCGGACACCTACATAGATACCGAATAAGTTCATATGACTGCCTACGCATTCTGTCAGTCCGTAAGGGGGGCTGTTCAGTAGACAGTAATGTACGGCAGACAGACATCCTTCCCCTTACCTGGCTACGTCTCCCACCACTCTGCCAGCCTTCACAGCTCCCTCCACTCTCCACAAGTGTCTCCGCCCTCAGTGTCTGTGTGACTCGCTTCCTCCTTCCCTCTTCCACCCTCTCTACCTGAAGTAGCAACTGGTAGGCTCAGTTTATTTCGCGCGCCGACCTATTATTGACGACGCTGTTTATTTCGCGCGTCGACGTAAAATTTTACAACCTACAAAACTGTGTCCCTTAAGGGACATGGACGAAATGTTTAGTTACTTAAAAAAAAATATGTATTTTTAATTCTCAGTCACATGTTTTAACACTTCAAAATTTTGCAACAGTTTTCACTATTTACGTTCAGCAAATTCAAATGGCTTAGTTAATCTCTTAAGCAGGACACAGCTACTTATCATGTGAAATGTGATTTGGTAACAAACGCTACTGCAATACAGCACTGCAGACTCATTAATGTCTATATTGGATACTTGTCGGCTTTTGTGTTAACTGAAACTAGTAGCCCTACAGAAGTTTTCTTGATATAATATATTATATAGATTTTGTCTAGCTAATTTTTCATTTTTGTTCACTATGTGGAATGTGCCGCACGCCGAGCACATATTTGGTATCAGCCTCAGATACCCACGTTGATGGTGACACTAAACAAATTATTGCACAACTCTTGATAAATCACTTTCTTGTTTGCGTATTCAGTAACAACCCTCCAAACCATACCGCAAAAAGGGATGAAACGGGAAATTCATAAACTAGAGTGAGAAAAGTTTTGGCAGAAGGAATATTTAACATTAATTGAAACTTAGTCAATATATTGACTATTGAAGTTAATGGTTTTACATGCAGTGCTGCGAGGAGAAAAGTACATGGGTTTTACACTTAGGGGAACTGCCCCAACATCACAAAGTAATTAAACAAGGCATTGCGGAGAATGGGGTGTTCTAGCGTATCAAAGAATACTCTTGAAGAGTGTTATAACAACTAGGTTATAGATGAATTACCAGTCGAAGAGAGGTGTTGTGGTGGAGAAACCTGACATTGCATCATAGAAAAAGCGACATCTACAAGAAATGCAGCATTATCGAGAGGCGGGTAGGACGATAGTCTATGTTGAAACGTACATACATGACACATATTGTGTATCTTCTTGTTGGCAGTCGGAAACTGAATTTAGTGTTACCGAGCGAATTGGAGAAGGTTATCGTCTGATAATTGATCGTTGGAGAATGGTTCAAAGTTTTATCCGGAATGCTTTATAAATTTCCTGATCAAGCAGAAATCGAGAGATTACCACAATTATATGATCTAGGGAAATGTTCCAACTAAAGTAATACAGAAACTGCTACCAAATTTTACTGAACATTACGTTATTGTTCTCGACAATGCAAAGTACGACAGTGTGGAAATAAATAAGGAAAACTACATTTCTTAACACTAAAGAAGAATTTCAAGACTGGCTAGCAATAAATAAAGTTACATTTTCATATGTTTTGATGAAAGCTAATTTACTGTTACTTGTCAAATAAATGGTAAGCCTAAAGACCTTCAAAATCGATGACATTATTAAGTCCTTTGGTCATGATGTCAAAAGGTTGCTTGCACATTACCATGACTTACAATAATCATCAGTAACCTCTGACAAATGTAAAAAACACACTATTTTGCAATGTGTTGGATAGGTGGTTACACATAAATATTTCCGCAATTGTTTTGAAAAATAATAAATTTTTTTGTATTTAAATATTGTAAATTATGACATATAGTTTCCAAAATATGACTTTAACCAATTAAACTACGTCCGATATTTATTTTAAAAATAAATTAGTACGTTTATATTTCAAAATTGTTAATTATGACATGTAGCTCGCTAAATGTGATTTTAACAAAATAAGCCATGTTCAAAGTTTATTTAAGAAAAGAAGGAATTTTTATCACAAATTAAAAACAAATTCTGACTTCCTTGCACCAAACAAGCACTACAGAAATTCGCTTGAAAAATGTTCAATGGTGAATCGTACAAATGAACATTAATTTACCACTTAGTTCGGTCTATTTTACTTTGTTAGGGAAAATAATGGACACAGAAAGGAACTGATGTTGTGATGGAAGTGCAGGGGAAAACTCGCGCTTGAGGGAAACGTGGTATCCCTTGCGCTATACACCTCCAACTGATAACATTTATCTGTGGTACTATACAAGCACTACTGTCACTACGCGACGAACGTTTTCGAACTAGTGATATATTATGCGTCTGTACTCGGCCGCTATCGCTGTTAAAATAAACCACCCCACCCCTTCGTATAGAGGCAGTGGACTCGCCCGACGCACCGACCATGGTCGGCTGCTGTCTCTTGACGGAGGAGGGGAATAGAGTATCGGCGTACAGCAAAACCGTTTTGAGTAGTTTGGATTGCTGACCCAATTTTTTATTTCTGTTTAATATTCCAATCAGTTAGTGACAAAACTAAACATCTCATTTTAAATTCTAGTTATAACAGTATAACTATTGCACATTTTTTACTACCGTGAAATTAAGGTAGACGTAATGTTGCAAAAACTTTGTGAAAATTATACTTACTGTTTGAATTGAATTAAATAATGGTTACGGTACGTGTAGAGACATAATTACTGTAATCCAATACACTTAATTATAAAAACAAGTTAAAATAAATAAAAATAAGCCTCTTTGTTTTTCCCTACTTATGAAAGATTTGGTAAATACAGTCAGTAAAGCATTTAAAACAATTAGAATTGGAGAATCACGCATGTTAGTGACCTACTGTACGTTGCACGATGTATCGAAAGGTATTATTTTTTTTATCAGTGACTGCTTTTTATAAAGTTCAAAATAAAAAAAAATACTTGTGTAGCATATCTGCATTAGTATACGGGCTGTTTATTATAGCTCTAAAAACAATATAAAGTTATTTTTCTTTATGACTGATGTAAGCATATTGACTCTTATTAGTGGATATGAATGTCTCATATGGGCAAGGTTAAATTTAATGTAACTATACCTCTTAGACGGCCCGCACAAAAGTCCGAGATCTATATAATTCGATTATCAAAATAATTTGATCGTAATATTTTAGCCCCAACAGTGTGTGTCGGTCTGATGCAGTACCATTTATAAAGAACTATAATAAAGTAAGAAAGCGGAAATTAATGCATACCCACGTGAACCAAGGTGTCCGCAGCAAGCAAGGATAAAAATAATTCCCTAACTTTTCCAGGTTTTCCAAAAGAAAATGGAAGTTTTCCAGAAACGTGAAAACATTACATAATGTACATATACGATTGAAGCCCAGTACAATACTCACTTTGGGGGACATGACATATGCAGGAAAGTAATTCCGCAGTATTCTGGGTGTGACATTTTCTTTATTTACACATTATAAGCATAAAATTTACTTTTAATGTACTATTATTTGAAAAAAGGAATTCCAGTAAATAAAATTTTGTTTACCTAACTTTTGTTTACCCAACGTTCCGTATTATCCTAGTCTAGTACCGTCTTTTCTTTCTCCCCTAGCTCATGCCGACCCTCCCCCCTTCCAGACCTAACTCGTCTTCCCCCCCCCCCTTCCCCAGCCGGGCAAGCTATCACAATTCACCACCCTTCTCATGTATTCTCCCTTTGCAAAGGCATGTTGGTCAGCAGCCAGTTCCTCACTACTCGAAAGGGACGAAACATTTCAGTATGTACCAATACCGATTACGTGCGCCAAAGGTTATCTTAGCGTAAGCCTCTATGTGTGTATACACAATTTCAAAGTTGCTCTAAACATTTAAATCATACTTAATCTTATATGCCGTACAATATATGTATATATATATATTTATACACACACACACACACACCACGATAAACGAAACAACCAAAGACAGTGACACACAAATTTTAACAAGGATAAACTGGAACACATTTGATAATTAAATATAACACATTATGTGTATTTAGTAGTCTACAGTTTTCCGAACCTTGCATCAACAACGAAGGTTTATTTATAACATTGATTCCCCACACACAAATCTCATAAATAAGTACGTAATTTATAACAACATTCAAACCGAGCAAGGTAAACCAGTTGCAAAACTCAGCGATTGCATTGAAATAACCTTGGTTCTTATACTAACCAGGCTATTCTATTTTAAGTTTTCCACAGTTTTCTGAAATACTGTGTAGGTGAATGCCTGCATTATGCCTTAACATAGTTCACTCCCCAATCAAGATTGTACGAATTCAATATTGAATGCCTCCATCACTTCCTTACTCCTCCTTCAAGAACAAAATAATATAAATTATTTCTTACACAAAATCCAGATATCCCCACATTACTTCAAGAAAATCTCTGTGGATTTCCTTCAATAAAAAAAATTAGAATAACAAATAAATCAGTAAAAATTATACTCAAGATGTGCCTATGATATAATAACTGTTGTGTAACTAGTCATGAGTATTCATTCATTAGAATAATGTATTTATCACACTATTTATGACTAAGTTCTAACCAAAAATACTTTTCCAAATCAGACAGTCATAAGCTGTTCAAAATATGACCCATTAACTATATCAGTAAACACTCACTATAATAAACTATAATATAGGAGAGTATGGTAATTTTAAATTTTACTACTAATAAGAAATAAAGAAAGTCGGCAAAATTAGGCTTTGATAATTACAGAAAAAAATTGACGAAGATTAGCGAAATATGACACACAAACAGTATTTTTTAAACGTGTAAAATAATTTGAAATACCTAACTGTTTACTGTACAACTTGAATAGCTTGTCCAATATCTCTGTACCATTATATAAGAAAAAAACAATGATGTAACAAAACAAATGTGCTCATCAAAAGCTTTCGCTACACTAAATCATGATATACTTACACAAAAACTGAGCAATCGTGAGTAGGTGGATGATTAAAGATGGTTTGAACTACTAGTAGAAGAGTGAAAATTCACATAAATTATCAACATAGTGTTTTTTCTTCAGTAGAATGCACAATAAATAGCCAAAGAACAATCGTATTATTTATCTTCATAAATCATAATTTAGCAATGAAACTCACTGCAACGTAAAATATAACGTAGCAGGCAGTAGTGTTGTACATACAGACAAAATTGCAGAATAGAAAGTAAATTAAACTAAAATGAACCATCTAATAAAGCTCACGAATCAAGTTGCATTTAAATATTGTAGTAAGAATCAAAGTAATCTACTTGCATTTATACATTTTAACAAATATATGTTGTAACATAATCAGTATAAGAAGAACTAGATGTGTATTTTGAAATATTATAATAAATGACAATGTAGTTGCAATAATCAAGTTGAACATTAACATATCAGTACGTTGCATTTTCACAGAAATTTCTTTCACTTCATGCAGTAAAATTTATTAACATTAAAATAGTTCAGGATGTATATCAATATCTAAATCAGACCCACGTTAAGCAGAAAAACAGTATAAAATGTCTATAAAACATTTCCAAACATACTGTAAACCTCTTTTTAAAGGTTTTATTGTCCCAGTCCATTGGATCTGATATTGCTGTGTAAGCTAAACGAGTGGAAGTAAACTTCTATTCCATTCTACTAATATTTATGTTTATTTATTATTGTAATATGACGTATATTTATGCTTTTAGAGCTGTATCGAACACAAACTATACGTAAAACTAAAAACCAGGAACATGGCACGGTTTATTTTCTGGTAATACCTACTGTTATTTAACATTTTATGTTTAGGATGTTCCTTCGCGTCACTGTTTTTTTTTATCCCGAACTTGTCTCGACATCAGTTTCACTTGATAATGCAAACGACATCGTATCAGAGTCCGCATCACACTTTCCTCGTGTGCCCGACAAGTGTTGAACCATGTAGAAAAATACGTATTTGTTTGTTGTTTGATACGCACCTCTATTAGGAAAGATACCTTCTTTCGAATCAAAATGTTTCGTAGCAGTTCGAGAATACTTGTAACTAGAAGCTGGTAATGTCTTTAAACACGTTTGATGCTGCTTTCAAATGAATTCTGCATTCAGACGACGGCCTTTGTTGCCACGAACGTAATTTCTGTAGTAAGATTAAACCTTACATTCTGATTGGTGTTGCTGTGGTCAGTCAGCTCGCTGTAACAGTTTGGGCAGTTGAATGTGTCTAGATATCTTTTAACATTATATCCAGAAAAATAGTACACAGCACAATCTTGTATTGTTTCTGTTTCCTCCATTGTTTCAGGATATACGAAGCCTACAAAAAAGCCGTACTTAGCTACGTATTTAGTACCAACACTTTGCTTGCAGGTAACTAGAATAGAAAAGTTATTAAATTAACGTTTACACTTTTAGTGCACATAATAATTAATAAAATTACTGTTTAAATATAAAACTCAAATATTGTATGAAACTATTTTAACCGCAATGAGGTGCAGAGGTTTATTTCAAATGCACAAGTTTGAATGGCTTTTGATAGCTTAGGCCTAAAACAGCAGATTATCCATGACCTGATTGGAAGCACTCTGAATACAAACTGTGACACGTATAATCAAACATGTTTCAGTCAGTGCTTCTAAAACTACGTGGAACAAAATCATGAAGGGTGTTCAGTGGGAAAAAACGTAATTTCATATTTGTATGAAATAGTGGCACTGCTCCATACTTACATCATTTCACCCCTCACCAGACCTCGATGTTAGGCGCTGAACAAAACCTCTCACCCACAAATACTCATTCAGATGCAAGAGTAAATCAGCCACATGTATTTTTTTTCGTCCTCCTTCGCTTAAAATTCACTTGGCTCCGTTTCATACTAAAATGCAATGTGCACTCTCGACCTTTAGCTCTCAGTATTGGTTTTCTTGGAGCATTGTCGCCCTGCTGTTATTTTGCGTGTTTGTTGAAAATGTCGCCATTTACTAACCCCGCAGGCATTTGCATATTAGAAGTTTTGCTTGTATGACACATATCCACACTTTTTTTCTGGCACGTTTTAGTCTTCATTTTGTTTGGTATCGCAAGAGATTTGGAACTGTTTCATGTTCTGTGTTAGAGCACTAGGGGTACACATACAAGGGAGAGCAATATAATTTTGTGACTTTCATATTCCGTTTTTGAACTGGTTTGGTTCAAAATGATCTGCACAAATTACGTAGTAGGTCAGGGAAGTATCTGTAACTTTAGAAGTTTATCTTTACCACTCTTTAAAACCCACTCCAGGCATCTAAAATATTTTTAAAAATCTAACGATCCTACAGTACTATATTTACAATTTCGTATTTATATTTCACAGCTTTTTAAATTACTGAAAAAAAAATCAATAAACTTCTATGCTCGAAAATTCAGAGATAAAGTTGTTAGTGAATGATGAGTTAGTGGAATGCTACACAAGTAGTGTTCCTGGGATACATGTTTTGCTTTAAATAAACCTTAACCACAAATATCAGCTGTAGGATTATACTGAGTTCAATGAAGCTTTATTAACAGTTCATCCATAATTTTTTTCATATTTCTGTATGCAGTTTCAACAGAGTGTACATTTTACGTAGGCAACATTACTTTTTAAAACCAAACTGCACCACACGTAATGAATGAATATTTTGATTTTAAATTTAGGCATACTCTAATCGATTGTAAATTATCAGCATTATTCGGTGCAAACAACTCATTGCTAAGTGGTTCGTATGTGTGCTTATGTAAAATTGCAATTTAGCAAGTCATGTTAGTCACACCTTGTACGAGAACTATCCAAATATTTGTGATAACGAAGCAACTGAGTTAATGAAACCAGATCTAGTATTTTAAAGTAAAATTAATTAATTTATGTTTTAATTAATTTTATGGACTTTTCTTTTATATAAGAAGTATATTTTATTGTACAATATTTTGCAGCTTAAAATCCTTTTATTTGTCTCCCATACGGTCTCAGAAGTACAGGTTTGAAGCTGGACACTTGTCTAAATGTCAGTACTGTATTTCTGACCACAAATTAACTTCCTAATATTTTCGTCAAATGCAAAGCATCAACAATGGTTTATTCGTTAATTTTTGTTCACATGAAAAGCACACAAGCAAAAGTAATTTATAACTTATTTATAATAATTTACGAAAATTGACACTCAAACTCAAAGCTCTGAAATTTTTCACAAGAGTTCGTTTATAGATATGAGTAGCACCATACCAGACTACTTAATTTCTCCTCAAAATTAACATCATACTGTATGTTGATGTTATACGTACTCGTGTCGTATTTATTTCAGTTAAATTAGGCACTTCCGCAACTCACAAAGTGAAGAAAAAAGTACTGAAAATGCCACAGTCTTACAGCTGATGGCATATATTGATTGTAGGATAAAAATACAAAATTAGAAATCTTATAGAACCCTAAGAACTCCCAGATACTTACATTTGTTACTAATTTTCTTACAATTAAATTTCACAAGTTTCATCACTAGGTGGTCTGTGGAGGTAGTAAGTTTGTCTTGCAGAACATATTCATGCCGTTACTTATGAAAACAAAGTTTCCAACATAGACCTACCAAAGAAAAGAAATTGATTACATAATGTTGCAAAAGTTGAATATTAAATTAAATATCGACATATCGTTATGGAAGAAGCTTTTAAATTAATAAGTGAATTTCGTGTTCACGAAGAGAAATTAATACAGAATGCCCCCCCCCCTTTAAAAAAAAACTGGAAATTAAGTTTCAAACCATTAAATTTGAGAGGCCCATCGAACTAGAAATTTGATAGCTTAGCATTCCTGAAGTGCATTTAAAATCACTACATTCAACTACATTCAATTATTCAAAAGATATCTGTCTATCTACAGGGTGAGGATGCTAACTGTTTAAAGCTCCCTGCAGTGACACTGGGGACTCCGAGACAAGTGATTCGACATAGGACATGTAGGGTCCAAACGGATGGGAAAGGCCCGAAAATTCGCCTTCAAGTTTCCATGACGTCACATCCGATGTGTCCGCATCAAGCGCGTACGAACGAGTATTCAAAGGAGTTCCTTCGATCCAACCTGTCTCTGTGGCTCAGTGTCTGCATCAAAACCTTGTAAACATGTGGTCCGAGGTTCGTGTCCCAGTGTCGACAATTTGTTGTCAACGTTACTTTTTGCAATTTTAACTTACTTCAACTGTTATTTCTTCGTAACCCTTTGCTGCATAATTAATTTTGTTTTGTTTAAGCTGTGTTCTGCATTTTTTGTTTACAGCCCCATTAGTTTGTATTTGTTTTATGCATGTTCGATAAAGTTGTTAGCAAAGACGAGCTGTTGGCTCGGTGTGCACTTTTGCGGACAAGTTTGTATCAATTGTTCTCTATCGTGAAGCTTACAGGGATAATGTTATGATATTTTAAACAAGGAATCACCGAACCGGTACAAAGTACATCTTTTTAATTAATCAGTCCTAATAATGTACATAATGGGCGCAATAACTCATTAAGACAACAGTCACTTTCCTAACAAGGAATTGCTTGTAAGTTAACGTGTCAAATGAGGCAGAATTACGACAAACACTTCATTGTTTACAATAACAACAAAATAAAGACAACTTTCGCCGCGCTATCACGATTTAAAAGGATTGCTCAAAGTTGGCGCCGCCAGCTGCAATACACGCATTGACACGCTGCAACATCGCCTCTCGTACGCGGCCAAAAATACCTTCATTATCTCGAATTTCGAGAGCGGCGGCGGCAATCCGTGCGACAAGATCCGGTTCATCTTGAACAGGCGTCTTGTAAATCAAATTCTTCATGGCACCCCAAAAGAAAAAATCAAGGGGAGTAAGGTCAGGGGATCGTGCTGGCCAAGGAAACGGACCAAAACGTCCTATCCATCGTCCAGGGTAGGTATCATTGAGGTAGTTCCATACCCATCTGGCGCTATGTGCCGGCGCACCGTCATGTTGCGGCCACATGTTTCGCCGAACTTGGATGGGAACCTCTTCCAAAAGCTCCGGTAACACATCTCTCAGAAAGATCAGATAATTATCAGCATTTAGTCTTTCTGGTATAATGTATGGTCCTATCAGATAGTCCCCTACAATGCCTGCCCAAAAGTTGACCTTGAATTTTTCTTGCCAGCCATGTTCGTAGCTCTCATGGGGATTTTCGACGGCCCAACAGATATTATTTTTGGAGTTAAATATTCCATCCTCATTGAATGTTGCCTCATCCGAAAAGAACACCAAAGAAGGAAACTCGGGATTCTGACGGCATTCGTCCAGGTATCGCTCACAAAATGCACGTCTTAACGGATAATCCCGTCTGTGAATCTTTTGTACTTTTGTTTTGTGATACGCGTGGAACCCATTCTGATGCAATACATTCCAAACTGTCTTTTGATCAACGCCTAACTGTCCGGCAACGCGACGGGTACTGGTACCAGGGTCATTGTCAACTTACTCTAACACAGCATCTTCGATCCTGTTCTGGGCATGCCACCGAGCCGCTCGTTCTTGACGAACCTAAAACAATCGTCCTAATTAATTTTATCGGTGACTAACGCAGCATTTGAAATCAGTATCAACACAGTATGTACTTATTTCAAAAGACCCATTTTCTCGAAGTCTACGATCCACTGTAGAAAAGTAAACACGGCTTGGACAAACACGCCCAGGAAATTGTTTTGAGTACAGGCATCTTGCTGCATTTGCATTTGAACGGGCCTCACCAAAACACAGATGCATATCTGCCATTTCGATAAATGTGGACCGGTTCATCTTCAGGGGCCTTTATCACACAGCACCTTTCTTAACAGCGATGACAGAAACAAAACACGAGGCCGGCTTTTTCGCTGCGACCTCCCATAGCCACACACAGTTGTGAGTTTACCAGCCATCAATGGGCAGACCACGCCGTCAACACAGTTGTCCCGTTCACCAGAGCTTGGGTGTCGACCCTGTCGTACCAATCTCCAATCTTATGCGAGACGGCCAGGTTTTTTCTTCTTCGTTATTGTAAACACTGAAGTGTTTGTCGTAATTCTGCATCATTTGACACGTTGACTTACAAGCAATTCCTTGTTAGGAAAGTGACTGTTGTCTTAATGAGTTATTGCACCCATTATGTACATTATTAGGACTGATTAGTTAAAAAGATGTACTTTGTACCGGTTCGGTGATTCCTTGTTTAAAATATCATAACATTGTTCCTGTAAGCTTCACGATAGAGAACAATTGATAAAAACTTGTCCGCAAAAGTGCACACCGAGCCAACAGCTCGTCTTTGCTAACAACTTTATCGAACATGCATAAAACAATTACAAACTAATGGGGCTGTAAACAAAAAATGTAAAACACAGCTTAAACAAAACAAAATAAATTATGCAGCAAAGGGTTACGAAGAAATAACAGTTGAAGTAAGTTAAAATTGCAAAAAGTAACGTTGACAACAAATTGTCGACACTGGGACACGAACCTCGGACCGCATGTTTACAAGGTTCTGATGCAGACACTGAGCCACAGAGACAGGTTGGATCGAAGGAACTCCTTTGAATACTCGTTCGTACGCGCCTGATGCGGACACACCGGATGTGACGTCATGGAATCTTGAAGGCGAATTTTCGGGCCTTTCCCATCCGTTTGGACCCTACATGTCCTATGTCGAATCACTTGACTCGGAGTCCCCAGTATCACAGCGGGGAGCTTTAAACTTATGCATTGTTTACTCATGGTGGTTGAAATATTTTGGCCCACTAGTATAAACACAATGTAACGTTTCAATTGTTAATATTTACAACTAAGTGATATTTGTATGCGTGTGAACTAAAAAGGACCAAAAGGCTTCATGTGGAAACAAAACATTGATGTGTGTGTACAAATGTCCCTCGCATTAGTACAACTTCTATACAAACATTTTTAACCTACTGTCCTTTGTCATAGTAACTCACATTTCTTCAACACAAAAAATAACTTACGGTCAACGCACTGGACGACTAAACAAGGCATCTATTAGCTGTCTAGGACAAGTGATGAGCTGTGTTCAAGGTCAGTGACCTGTTCTGTTGGGAGGAGGAGACACATCGCAAAGTGGAGGGGGTGTCTTGTACCTGCTTCTGTAGTGGAGGAAAGCGTAGTTGTCAGACTGTCCGCTAGGTTTGCTCTATGTCAACACTCAAGCCACGGTGGCGATTGCAGCGGGCGAGCTTGCAACATCACTTACCTCTCGGAAAACCGCATAGATATTTTAACGGGTCTATGTCAGTTCTACGACTCGTCTCTTCCCCGAACGTTTTTTTTCCTCTCCCCACTACGCTGGGGGTTGTACGAGGGGGTGTTGCGGGCGGTGACACATGATGGAAGCTGTGACCAATAGGGAGGTTGTTTCTTTTTTCTTTTCTTTGACGATGCGCGCGCGCACTCATACACTGTCGCGGAGAGGTGGGAACGACGAAACTACTGCGACAAAGTATTAGGAGACAAGCACCGAACTGGAGGTGTTTCGAGTGCTCGGTCGAGTCACAGGCTTCGGCTATGTTTATTCTTGAAAAGTAAGTATTTTCAAGCGGAAAGAAAGAGTTTTGTAAAAATTGCAACAAAGCCAATTTAGATAAAAGTCTCTATTTAATGCTGTTTACGACGACAAGAGAAAAAAACCTGTACTTAATTATATAGTTAAAACATTTAACTGGTACTGTTAGGTGACAATGTTTACAATACGTAAAGAGATGTGTGAGTAAAAGACAGTACAAGGCTGAGTTTTAATAATTTCCTTTATGTTCAGTTTATACTGACCTATTTATTAACTGCATGTTGTCTCGGCGATATTTTGGTTGGAAAAAATGAAATTAAAAATATGGTTTTGAAAATAAACTAGAAAATGCTTTATCGTCCAAAAAGTACAGCATATCGGGAATGTTTTTAAATTATTCATAAAGGAAAATTTTCACAGTTTATATAGGCTATAATCTACCTACAACAATGGTCACTTCGCTGTAATTTCGACTCATTTTGATAACATACCATAAGCGGGGGTGACTTTGGGACACTTTTAGACAATTTTATTTTTCAGGATGGTCTACTGTGAGACAATTTTATTTTAATTTCATACAGACATTTATTATTTGGATTTTAT
>PNEQ01093942.1:0-19270 GCA_003012365.1 Medauroidea extradentata | reverse complement strand
TTAGAAGTTATATACTTACCAGCTTACATTTCAGCTGTGTGTTCTAAATGTTAGTGCCAACTTTATTTCATTGCACTACATACATACCTGCTGCTCTGCTTGACGGCCAGTGATTGTATGTTTACAACCCTCAGTGATAATTACATATATGTGATATGGCGGCAACCCTGCTTTGATTTCCAAGGTTAGAAGTTATATATTTACCAGCTTACATTAGAACTGTGTGTTGTAAATGTTAGTGCCAACTTTATTTCATTGCACTACATACATACCTGCTGCTCTGCTTGACGGCCAGTGATTGTATGTTTACAACCCTCAGTGATAATTACATATATGTGATAAGGCGGCAACCCTGCTTTGATTTCCAAGGTTAGAAGTTATATATTTACCAGCTTACATTAGAGCTGTGTGTTATAAATGTTAGTGCCAACTTTATTTCATTGCCCTACATACATACCTGCTGCTCTGCTTGACGGCCAGTGATTGTATGTTTACAACCCTCAGTGATAATTACATATATGTGATATGACCGCAACCCTGCTTTGATTTCCAAGGTTAGAAGTTATATATTTACCAGCTTACATTAGAGCTGCGTGTTATAAATGTTAGTGCCAACTTTATTTCATTGCACTACATACATACCTGCTGCTCTGCTTGACGGCCAGTGATTGTATGTTTACAACCCTCAGTGATAATTACATATATGTGATATGGCGGCAACCTTGCTTTGATTTCCAAGGTTAGAAGTTATATATTTACCAGCTTACATTAGAGCTGTGTGTTATAAATGTTAGTGCCAACTTTATTTCATTGCACTACATACATTCCTGCTGCTCTGCTTGACGGCCAGTGATTGTATGTTTACAACCATCACTGATAATTACATATATGTGATATGGCGGCAACCTTGCTTTGATTTCCAAGGTTAGAAGTTATATACTTACCAGCTTACATTACAGCTTTGTGTTATAAATGTTAGTGCAACTTTATTTTATTGTGTTACTTATTTCAAAACACAAAGTCCTAGCAACCAAGGAATATTTTCTTTCTTTATATTAATCGACGATGCTTTATATAAAGTACGACTTTGCTATTTCTGTTTATTTTGGTAAAATGTAAAAAATGTTTACCTTTTTCATCTCACGCATTCCATTTCTAGAATTACTTTTCATTTAACAAAGTTTTCTCGTGTCTGTATGCTTAGCTTAATGTTACTTATAATTTATTCTTAGGGCAAAGTAATATGGATAGTCATAGAGGAAAAAGCGGTTGTTTCGATAAATGCGGAACTAATAAAACGTAGTCGGTTGTTATATTTTGGCTCGGCGTGAAAACACTGTCACTTTTCTAGCAGAATAACACAAACTGTTCGATATTCGTTTATGTTGTATTGGATATAATGGAAGCGGAGAAAAACTTTGTTTAAATTAATTTGTGTGAAAGCATTATTGGACGCTTAGTATCGTGCGTAATGTGTACAATTATATGTATACAGGCTGAGGCGGGAGAAAATCGCAATATTCTAGGACGTGATAGTACTAGTCATTGTAATCAAAAAGTTCATGTGAACACGGGGTCGATATGTGACGATTATCGCGATGATCGAGACAGCCTGGTTTGGATGAAACACACTGAACACCTATAAATTTGTCTTATTGTTTTATTTTAGTGCTTTTGTGCTCTCGTTTCAGCGACAAGGAGATTGCAATAAATAATGAGTCGCACATCTTTCTTTTATATTTCAATTTATGTCGAGTCGGCAAAGGTTTACCATGGAAACGTGGTAGTAACAGCTTCATTGATTATTTTGTGGACTGTAAACTTGAACGCTATTATTTAAATGAGCACCAAGGTCTCCTGATTGGTCACACAACATAGATTGACTCTGATTGGTTGTGATGGGTTGAGTGTGTGTTTTGGTTGTGTGCTGTGAAGTTGTTTCTCTCTTAATCAATGGGATCCACATATTTTTTTTAATTCAATACTCTGTTGACTGAAAATATTGTTATTGCTAATAAGAAAGGCTGATTATTTGATTTTTCTTTTAATTTTGCCAGTTTCCTGTGTAAGTGGTTTTGAGTCTTCCCAAAGAATTTTGTGGCTATTTTCCCATGCATGTTCGACCAGTCTAGATTTTTGGGTTTCGCCTTTCTTCCAATTGTTTTTATGTTCTTTGAATCGGGTTGAAAGAGCTCTGCCAGTTTCTCCAATATACAAATGGCCACATTCGCAGGGTATCTGATGTACACAGTTGTGAGTTTGTAGTTTTTCAGTGGCTGGTTTTACCCTGGTGACCATACTTTTAATAGTAGATTTAGATCGAAATGCTGTTTGAATTCAGTATTTGTTTCCCAGACGTCTTATTTATTCCGAAAGGCCTCTAACATACGGAATAACTAGGGATCCTACTGGTTTTTCGGTTTCTGTTGGCTTAAGTGTTCTGTTAGGTTTCATGTGTTGTTTGATGGTGTTTGCCGGGTAACCATTGGCTGTGATTTCTTTTTTCACTTGTTTGTGCTCTGACACTACAAATTTCTTGTTGGAACAATCCCATGGTTTTCCAGTCTCCTCATCAGTCGCACTCGTGTTCCTAAAACCCTGTGTGTCTACCTGATGGCGGGAACAGAGTCCAGTTCCCGAAACGTCGTAACACTGTCTGTCTGAAAAACTACTGTGTTTTGTTTCATCTCACCGTTGTGTCGTTTGTCTTTTCTGTTTGTGTCTGATATCTACTGTGTTTCTTGTTTCGTCTCATCGTTGTGTCGCATGTTACTCGGTTTTTTTATTTTTGAATTTAATTTTTTATTATTTCCATTTATTGTTTGTTCCTTGCTTTATTTGACCCGATTCCATTTTGGAATTTCATGTTGTGTATGTGTCTTGCTGACTAAAGCATACTCTGTTTATTTATGGTTGTCTATTATTTGTTTACTTTTCTTTGACAGTCATTCATTTTGCAACGGAGTACGTCCAAGAAACTGAATCCAGTCATGTAGACATGCTGATTGTCTATGGCTTCTGCAGTTGTAGTTTCATTGCAGCTGTAGAAGAGTTGTCCCATGCGAAGAATTCCTGACCGAAGAGTGTTTTCCAGGATTTGTAATACATTCCTAGTGCTCATGTGAGTTCGGAACGAGGACTTGACATGCACGTGTGAAGAAGAGAACATTATCGGCGATGTTCGGCATAGTCCTACTACTAGCACTCGGCGTATTGCATTTGCAGTACGGCGCTATGTTTCCCAAACACGTGTATGTTGTATAATATTTTAGTATTATTGAAAGTAGTATTCCAAAGATTAATGTAAGGTAGTATCATACTGTGTTACGATTGTATGTTTTAATTCCTTATTGTGTAATTTAGCACCAACATTTAATGTCTCATTATAATATAGAATAGGAACTACCTTCCAAATTTATTGTAATCTATATATATTTATTTAAATATGTGTTTAAGACATATTTTTTCTCTCTGAAATATAGATAATATTTGTTTATTGCTCTTGGCAGAGGTTCCAGATTACTGTCTCAGGAATTTAATACATTTAAGAGTATTACTCTTTGCCAGACAACCAAATAAGTAATAAGTTTTTATGTATGGTATGAATAACTAGGTACTTCTCTAATGCAGTTTATGTAATAGTCTGGCGATTAAAAATGGAAATATTAATAGCGTTCACAGAAATTTCTACCTCAAAAGAAATACGTAAATAAAAAAAAATTGTTCATTAATGCAAGTATTGTTGAATTTAGTATTTTGATTTGTCAAAACTTTTTACACTAATCAAACACATGCTTGTTTAACTGTACGTGTATCACGTTTGTGTGGCAAAGAGAGAATTAATGTGCTGTTTAAAAACTATAAGAGGATAACTCAGAGTTTGAACACTTCGAGATGTTTCTCGAATACTTCGTAGCACAAATAAAGTCAAGAGTTCTAATTACATTGAGCATTTCTGTACATAATGGGTGTAAAGTAAAAGTCCTCATGCTTTAACAGGATTGTATTAGTACATATATCCGAGGCATGGGCTAGTTTGAATAGACTGGTAATTTGACACTGAAAAATCTACTCTATACATCTTCAAGTAAAGAAATATGTTTTAAAATATTGTATTAAATTATGGTATTATCACAGAAGTGTACATTAATTACAATTTGTGTTAAATTAATTTTAAACTGCACTAGTATAAAAATTACCTATTTTGGACCAACTAGAATCCAGCAATGCTCCACTGTGGACCATGGACCTCGTTTATAAATCCCTTGTTTACATAACAGTCGCTGTGTTTGGCCATGATAGTTAGTGCAGGCGATATTCGTAAGCAAACGTACGACTCCTAGCGTCCTGCAGACCCATCACTCACTGACGCGACATCCCCATGCCGGAACTACGACCCCTCTCTCCCCTCACCATTCTCCAGGAGGTAAGGGCGGGTAAGGCCAGTCGAGTGTGCAGGAGACGTGTAAGGGAAAGCGAGGGGGGTTGGGGAAGGCCAGACACTGCTGGGCGAGGTAAACAACAGCCAATCAATAGTGGCGGAGCGTCGCGACGCCTAGCCGCCCGCCTGTCTGCCGTGTGGGTATCTTCTTCCACCTCCCTTCTCCACAACTACCCCCTCCACACCTCCCTGACATCACCCCTTGATCATCCCCTTCCTTCTGTCGACACTTGTCAGTTTCCGAACACAGGGATGCCGCGAACCACCCCCAACCACCCACTCTGTGAAACCACCATTACCCAGCGCCGCCACCAAAATTGCAATTCTAGAGTCGGGGTGGCGAGTGAGTGGGGATAGTTTTGCCCGCTCACTAGACAAGGCACCAGATAGTTTATTTTGCACTTTGGGATTGCCAGTAATGTTTGCCCAGTCTTCGCATTTCACCACCAGCCCGTTTCAAATGAAGGTTGTTTTAGAAGTTTCTACTGTGAGCAACTGCCACCTAAAGCTCTCGTAATGTCTTGTTTGTCTTTCGGGAAAATCTTCCCGTAAGGCAAACTGGTCACAATTGTTTACAACTCCTCAACGATTCTTTCTGTAACTACATATGATTCGTATGTTGTCTTTCAATCTTTATCAATATAAATTATTGACTTTCTTGATGTAGGTTATTATTGAACTAAATATGGCTGACCACCCAGAAATCATCCTAGAAAACCATTTAATAATGACATTTCAGCAATAATGTACTTTTAAGTAGCTGTAAGGATGTAAGGGGATAACGTTGTTACAATGAAGAGCAACATAATTACAGTGAATTAGTTAAACATAGTAAGGAAGGGTATTCATTGTTTTTTCGCCCTAACTCTACAAATTTGTATAAAACAAACTTTGATTAATTTTGAAAAATAACTCATAAATGCAGTTGATATACTTCCTATACAAAGGCCGTAATAGATACCCTTAAACATTGGTTCCATCAGTAATATCCTCGCCGTCAATGAGACTTTAAGCTATACTTAAATATAACCCAGAATAGGTTTTACTGAAAATTTGCAACATTGCATCGCAAATGGAGTGTGTGTGCAGGTGTCTCGTCAGACCGAAAGATTGATTTGTTCCTACCTGAGAAAAATATCATAGAGTAATGATTTGCTGGTGAAACAGTGATGCACTGTATTATTGTTACTAGTATCTGTTACACTAGTTTCTAGACAAAAATCTGGCTGTCTCAAATTGGTAAAATACTATTAATTTCTAGCTTATTTAATATATGGTAAAATTCGGCTCTTTGTGCCACTATCAAAAATGTACGGCAAAACCTTATAAATTATTAAAACTAATAAAATTTTGTTTATCATTCTCACCAAATTTTTTACATAAGTCAAAAAATATGTAATTATTAGAAAGTGGTTTTATATTGAGTTCAAACCCATGTGCATTATCTTCTGGAGACTCATCATTATATTTTTTCATTAAAATATGCACTAAGTATATGCAAATAATATCACCCTCTAAAATAATGCAATTTCTCACAACTTTTTGCCAATTTATCTTTAGTTCCTCAATGTTTTAATAGTATATGTGAATAATAATTCTTCCATAAAATTTGCGTTAGGTTCTGCAAAATTTTAAAAATGAAAATACTCATTTGTGACTTTTCCTTGATCATATTACACCAATTTTTTTTTTTACTTACTGCTCGCACATATGATGAAACACCAAAACTTTCATTCTACCTAAATATTTATGTTAATTAATTGTAATACATGTATATTATATATTTTTGTCATTACATATAACTGTATCATCATCACTACCAACGAATTATTGGAACTTGCTAATTTTGTATTTAATTATTATTAGTTTTGGTTGAGTCTGTTAAAGTAAATATATTTTTAAATATAAGAAAGCTAAGTTCTCACTTTATAATTTTTTTTTTTTTGTTTCATAATGCATATGAATAAGTTTTTCAATGATACTATATGTGTGTGTGGGTGTGTGTTTCTACTGCAACCTTTTATTTATTAACAATCCGTCTTTCAAGTACATGTCTTCTTCTGCCCAGCGTATAATTCATTGTTAGGAATTCACATCCATACAAACGTTCTGGCCTTACAACTGTGGTATGGTGTTTCACTTTTGTTATTTTATAGATATATATTTCTTGTTGTAAATATTGCTCGTCAAACTATATTATTCTCTTTCCAGTTTTTTAAATCTTATACCTGTTTCAATTTTTTTAAATCCATTCTGTTCTAGGGCTTCTCGAAAATATTTACACTTGCTTACTCGCCCTATTTTATCTGTTCATACTTATGTGGAATATGGTGCATTTTCTGTGTTTGTCATTAACCTGGTTTTATCAGCTGAAATTTTTAGACCAATTCTGATATCTATTTTTTCCAGAAGATTTGTTTGAAATTCTGCTTCAGACTTTCTGAAAGCATTGCAGAATTGTCTGCAAAAGCAAATGAATTTACCTCAAATCCATTTATTTTCCTTGCCAAGATTATTGGTTGAATTTTGTGATATTTTAGCCGAGTGATATTTGATATGCTTTGTGCTCATGATTTATGACTGTGCAGCAGATTGTAACCATGTAATGCGGCGTCGTCTTGATCACAAAGCTGACCCCAATGTCAGTTCAGACAACTCTGTGTGGGTAGATAGACAGCCTGGCAGGGGGTTGTGGGAGGGGGTAGTGTTGGCAGGGTGTATCAGTGACAAGTGACGTATCTCTCTCTGACAAGAGGTGGAAGGTGAGGGGGGTGTTATGTTTCACCAAGCCGACAAGTGAGGGAAGGGGTGACCAGACACCGCGCCCTGAATTATTGCCCGCACAACAAGGGAGCCAGATTTGTAATCTGCGACACATCGGGACGTCCTGCTTCTATTTCAAAGCAATTTACAGTAGCTGTTATTTATATCGCTCACCTCTTTCATTTCACTTTTTTTTCTTCTCTTCCAGCCAGCAAGACATCCCCAATTCCTCATTCGCATCCTCACCTCCCATCTATGTTTACATATTGATCTATATGTATGTGTTGTCGGCGAAACCTTCGCCTGCCATTAGAACATATCAGACACATGAAATGAACTATTATGTTATAATAATAACAACTTAAGGGGCCATATCACCTACCCGATAATATCGCGGCAGTGGGTGCGTGCGTGATGAGCGAATCTTCAGCTAAGGAAGAGGTGGTTTAAAGTAGTCTCTGGAGGGAGGCGAACATAAGGCAAGACAATGTAGAGAGAGTGAGTGACCTTCCCTCGTCATTGGATGGCGAGGCTGCGTTATGTGAGACGAGTGCGATAAGATTGAAAAGTATTGATCTACCTTTAACGATTCGTGAATGAGTGCAAGTATTTGCTACAATGCAGTGCAGTGTATAACAATCAAGAAAATATTATTTACACAGTTTATTAGGTCGTGGATATGCAAGGACAGTAAAGATGTTACAATTAAATGTTAATTGTTAAGATCATTTCCTTCTGTTTATCAAACGCATACAACTTCAAGTTGACGTTTTAAAATAATTATTTAACTGGAACTGCGCCTACGGCACACAAAAAATATATATAAATAATAATAATTAAATTTACAGTTTTCGCCTGAGGCAGGGCCTGAAATGCGATGTGAGGAGGCAGACCCCGGTATTAGCCGGCTGTTCTACCTGAGAAACAATCCTGTCGCTGGAGGCCAGCCGGAAGAATGAGTGACGACGCATGAAATGATGACAGAGCAGCGTCGGAATGAAAGGGTGGGGGAAACGGGAGAACCCCGATAAAACCCCCAGGCAGCGGCTTCGTCCGGCACAAATGCCACATTGGAAAATCCGAGTGACTCCGACGGTGATCGAACCCTGGTCCGCTAGGTGACAGGGCCGCATGCTTCTCTCGCTGAGCCACCGCTAGGAATATTGTCTCTCTTCCGACAACTTTTAGATAAAAAATGAGAGGGAACATTGACTTAGAGAGACGTCACTGTAACGTGAAATCCGCGTACAAAACAAATATGAATTGATTGTGCTAAAAAAGGGGATGGGGACCCTGAGACAGAGTACAATCAATTCTACAGCGATCTACATGCAGCACATCACTATGTACTAGTACAGAGCATAGTTGGTTGAGAGCCGGCCTGTGACACGAAATGTCCTGGGTTAGAATTTTTTTTTTTTTTTTTTTTTTTTCGAACTTCGAAAATTCGAATGTGAGAATGAATTTGTGTCTGCCTCGCTGGTCCAAGAGTTGAGAAAAAACTGTCATTTCTGTATTGCCCTCGATGTCGACGAGAGTCACAAAAAATATGTGTAATATATATTTGGCCACTTCTGCTGGGTTTACAAAAGGACAGAACAAAAGAAATAAAAAGAATAAAGGGGCAGGAGTCAAAATCCTTGGAAAATGTCTGTAAATATTCCATTATTGGACGAGTCCATTACAGAATATGTGCGAAATGAATGATAAAAATGAAAACAGTCCGAGTTAAAACGTCAATAAATAATGCCATTCCAAAAATTTTTTTTTGTGTGCTGGGAACTTATTTGTAGTTACAAAACGTTGGTAGACTGTATAATGTTATAAGTTATAGAAAACACATTTTGGTAAAACCTTTCTTATTATATAGTAAGGGCTGTTAAGTCACCATTGTCATTCAAGCCATTTTTTCTGTTAATACTCGTTTAAAATTAAGATTCAGCAGTCAATGATCTTAGATTTTGATTTACAATTAATTTAAAGCCCATATTACTTAAAGCACTGCAACTCGACAATAACTTAATTGGGGGATAGAAAACTTTGTCCGACAATGATATGATTGCTTTAGTCACAAAAAAGGCACTAATAAAAAAAACCTCATCGACAATTACTTGTATTGTGAGGTTACTGTTGTATAACTAGATTTTTCGGGGTTTAATTAAATAAAACTCTTAAATGTACCGTGTTTAAAGAAGTATCATTATTGGATCTATTGTTAGCATTACAACGCATACAGAAATAAACCTTACACAACTCAACTTCTCTGATCACTTTCCCCTTAATAGACTTCACTTGATATCAGAAGCCAAGCCTTTCTATCGGGACGACCCTGACATTAACTATAACTAAGAAACATTCAGTCATATTACACAATCTAACTCAAGTATACACCAACCTAAATCTAGCAGTCATATAGTTCAAACATTCAATATACGAAACATACCAGCCAACCCACATATTGTACTTTCATTACCAAAAACTCACCAGACAGTTCAAGGAGGTAAGATACCATTCAATATCCACAAGAGCAGGGCAGCAGTCAACTTCTACAGCTATAGTCTACATAAAGAGACCAACAAAAAAACTGTCATCTAAAACTGAGCTAAATACTTCCTACCACTGAAACAACTATATAAACCATCATACTATTCATCATATCAGTATTCCTAGTATAAACATACCTACCACCCACTACATTTACCATAAAAACACAATGACAAAGAGTAAAAGCAAATCAAAAATATATAACCAAACTACATATATATCATCCATCGCCAAACAAAACCTACATACACTAATCAAACCCCTAAGACATTTCATATCTCAGACAATAATTCCGCCGTGAAGCACAAGCCATACATAAAAAAAGTTATCATTTCAAAACAGTACACCATTATAATCAAACGAAACCCATTAACCACAAAATGAACTACAGACACAAACACTCAAAATACAACCAACGTAAAACCTCAATCACATCCATATTTTTCTATGCAAACACCAATACTAGAATAGTCCCATTCACCGCAGGCACCACACATAACACCACAAAAGGCACCGCAGTCACCGCACATAGCATCGCAAATGGCACTGCAGACACAATCATTATCTTCCCATCCATGTCTTCCAACCGCCAGAAGCACACACGCTGAAGGCATCGGCAATGTCCCTCACCCTACACACAAAACTCTACACCCCTGTAAACATATCACCATATGTATGTAGATCCGCACTTAGTTGCATATCAGCCCCCACATTTGCATACACATCTGTCTCTTCAGTTTATACATGCTCACACTTCAACACATGTCACCCCCTCCTCAGAGGCTAGACATGAGAAGCACATTTAGATGCGAATTAAGGGTTACGATGGTGAAACCAACGATATTTGACAAGCTGAGACTCCAGCCATGATGCTGTAATATAGCTCGTTGGACACGACTTCTCTCATGCTGACCCTTCAATAGAATGAAGACTATGTATCTTTGCTGTGTCGAGGATCCTCCATATATCCAAATTGGGACCAATCCCTCTCTTGATGCTGGAGTCATTCTGAGATTAGGCATGATAAACTAGCAATCTCCTCCTCATCGTCGTCATCGTCCTCTCTCTCACCGTATCCAACAGGGAAAGCAGCCTTCTCTTCATCGTCGTCCTCCTCTCTTCCACTACATGCACCAAAGGTGCCACGACGATCACAGGATGCTCTATTTATGGCTTTTTTTGTAGGGAGTCCTGGAGAAGACAGCAGGTCACTTAGCTGACTCAATAAATCCAACCACTGTTACCTCATACTCATGTTCACAGGTGTGGTGATCCAGACGATTCAGCAGTGGTGGTGGTGGTGGTGGTAGTAGTGAAGAGGCTGATGTTTCTTGCGAAGTCCTTGCAATGATACTATTGTACAGTTCGTCGAACATTTCGTCGCCGCTGCAGTCCCACACGTGTGTTACACTCAACCTCCTACAGCAAACCGAAGCCCTAAGAGCCCAGGAGAGACTACTCCATGCTAGTCTCCCAGTATGCATCCCCTACTCTCCATCCAGTGTGTTGCAAGCCCACCCTCCTCCCTTCAAGTGGCCATAAATCTATGTCAGCACCTCAGATTCGTCCACAGGTGCCATCAAGTCATCCTACTGACGCGCAGGCCTTCACATGCGAGCGAGCCACTATCCGGAGGGTAGGGGGTGAGCATGTGCTCAAGGATCGCAGCTAAGTGCGAGAGTAGCCCATCTTCGAGCTTAATGACCAAGGCCATTAGACCCCCGGCAGTCCAGCACTCTGAAGGCATGATGGCCATAACCCAACAAAATTATCACCTCAAGTTCTAACATGTTAAAAGTTTGTGTGTGCAGTCATCACAGACCTACCATTCCCAATAAAAGAACATTTATTATTGATAATTATAATGAAACTCAATTACAAAATATATTTATTAATTACATTATAAATAAGAAAAAGTACTTTACATTAATTAAATATAATGACCGATTTGTAAATGCAACTGTAATTTCTTACATCGAACCCAAGCCAACACACTAATACTTTATTTCCTTTACTCTTCAAAACCTTTTCGACTAAATTTGTGTTTGGAAACTTGGTAACTTGAATTTCTTCACTGCAGAAACATTGAATATCTTGGCCTTCCATGCCATCAATGTAGTAAGCCCTAGGTCCATAGTAACCAAACTTGAGCACTTTAAATATTTCAGTCATTAAGTTTGACGGACTAGTCTTTAGTAATTCTTTCCTTAATTCACAGCATCTAGACATAGTGTCTAACTGTTACTTAAGTTTGTGAAGGCCTAGTTTTTACTCATTTTTATAAACTGTTTGTAGTAAAGTGCTACCTTTGTCATCCACAGGCTAAATGTTCGTGCGCCGATGTACTTTGTGATTTAATTTTGACAGAAGTTTGAGTAATATATCCGCTGACTTGTAGCTTCCTTGTGCCCAATTTTCAATCTACAAAGTACAATTAAATTGTTCCACTATTCTAGTCTTCATGTCATTGTGGGTAGAGGAGTGGTTGCTTTAAGTTTTGTCATCAAGGCTTAAAATGACTGAAAAATTAGCATAACAATTTTATCACTATAATTGACATATTTGCTTGTAACTAGACTCCTAGAGGCACTGGATAATTCTATGGTCCGCCTGAGCGGGTCCTAAATTGTTCCTACAGGCTCTGTTCGATTCCCTTCACAGTTCCCCAATGTAGCTCTTTTAATACCACAGTAAATGTGTCGAGACTATATAATAAATATATATGTATCAATTAACACATTTTAAACAGGGTGGACGGTACGATTCTCCTCGTCACACTTATCACAGCCAGTTCAACAGCCCATATACTGAAAATCGTATTAGACTGCAAGACGGATATGTAGTCACCCCAATGCACAAGCCGTACATAACTGGCTGAGGCAGCCACCAGCCTCACAGGCACGTGCTATCATTATGTACGAATCTGTCACAGAGACCACACATATCACATCAGCCATCATACTATTAACGTTCATTTCAGAACATTCAGAAGACACACTCAGTCTATACTACCATACAAGCTATAAAAATTATTATTACGGGAAGGTAGTCAACATCACCCACTTGAACCATTCCGAGAGCGAATCAGCCACACAGACAAGTACCAAAGGTCATAACCACTAGCACATATTCTGACATATATTGTAATCATCCTACCAATACAGTATCCCATCTAAGCATTTGTATATACAGCACTAACCATGGAGTCTCCAATTATGCCAGCAATAAAATACTACTCACGACCCTCCATTTTATCTAAAACCAACATTAATTATACATACTCACTGTCTCAATTACCATACGAAGTAACATATAAACAAAATAGTTAAACCAGATAGCCTTGTAAGTAATGCTGAAAACACAACTACTTTTTAAATGCATGCAAAGACCACAGGCTGTAGTAGACAGCTTGTCTCAGTACCTGCAGTTCCACGTCAATGAGCAGGAAACCATTCCGTTACATATGTTAGCTTTCACTTTCACATTATCTTCTCATGTGAAAACTTGTCACAGATATTACAATGGTTACTATTATATCCAACACTCTATGGTAGCTACCTCGATGAAACCCACACCACTCATCTCAAATCCTACTAGAAGCTTGCCAGCAACACAGCTGTTGCTGTTAACAACATGTAGAAGAGTCTATAAACATAACACAATGAGGCTAGTCATCATACAGCATGAGAAACAATCGTTCGGACGACAAATATGCCAAGGATGTTAATATAAAATAAGTGGAAGCGAAGAATAATTTAGTCACAAAATAATAAAGTAATGTAAATCCTGCTACCCAAAGTATGAAAATTATAAGTCATTGTAAAATTCTGACGTGAGTGGACTGTAGATGAGTATTATTTTGAGTTCAATGTAGGACACATAAAATTTATAAGTCACACATGAGTAAAATTAATGTAACATAGTTTCCACACAACAAAACTAATGACAAATGAAGTATGGTGGCCCTCAAGTAGGTCGGAGCAAGCAAAATTAGTGGCTGGATGGTGTGAGGTATGCAGAGAGGATGGAGCTGTGGTGGAGCGATGGAGCAGATTGCGGAGACTTGTGCGGAGCGTGTGGAGAGTGCACAGATGTGAGTGGAGCATCCCTAGGTTCTGGTCTCGATCTACGTAAGAAAAATTAATACGGGAGACTCCCAGAATTTGTTTACTGGAATGATGTTAACGAAATTGTATACAGACGTATACTAGTAGCCTCTCAGCAGGCTGACAATAATTGTCATGCAAGTGAAATATCCAGTATCATCGAAGAATTGTGTGGAGACGGATACATAGAATCAGACACCAAATCACTGCTAGCTTGCTTCACAAGCCTCCAAGGTTAAACTTGTCTCGAAGTATTGTGTGGGTGTTTGCTTTGAAGCACTTCTATCAAGCAGACTCTGTTGAAATTATTTCTTATGCTTACAAGTATAAAGTTTACAAGTACATTCTTGGCTGTTCTTGACTACTACATTAAATATGCGTGGACAGTGCCCGTAAAAACTAAGAGTTGTAGGGTCGTAACTAACGCAATGAACATTGTTTTGCAAGATAAAGGTCCAAGCAAGAATCTACACACTGACCTCTGAAAATAATTCTACATATCATTTCGAGCACTGATGTCAAAACATAAAATAAACCATAAGTCTACCTAGTGATCTTAAGAATAGTATCGTGGAACGCTTTAATCGTACACTGAAGTATGACATTTGGAAAAAAATTTCAGCGCAAGGAAGCTACAGGTGGATGGTTGTATACCCAAACATGTGTCAAAATATAATCATAAAGTAGATCGGACCTCGAACGTGAAGCCTGCGGATGTCAAAGACAACTCTTTACTGCACACTGTTTATAAAAAATGACAAGAAACTGGACCTGCACAAACCTAAAGCGAAGGTTGGAGGCTATGTATGGATATCACAAGTGAAGGGAACAGTTATGAAAGGTTCTACACCAAACTGAAGCGCTGAAATATTTAAAGTGGTCAAGAATGAACCAAGGAACTTCTAACTAGAAGATGTGGAAGGCTAGGCTATTCGAGGTTTATACTGCAAAGAAATTCAAGTTACCAAGTATCCAAACACGTATTTGGTCGACAAGGTATTGAAGAAGAAAGGAAATAAGGTTCTTGTGCGACGGCAGGGGTTCGATGCAAGCCACGATAATTGGATTCGTCAATCAGACATTATATTTAAATAAAGTGAATTATGCGTGAAGGAACAAATAAATATATTTGTTTAAAACTAAATTTTTGTGTTATTATTTATTAGCAAATGTTATATTTACTGGGAATGGTATAAGACTGCTACTGGGGTGCCTGGAAGGCAATCTGTGATGACTGCGTACATGTACTCTGAGCAGGTTGAAACTCGAAGCGATGAGCTGGTCGGGGTAAGGCGTGCAGTTTCGTCATCTCTCCTTCGCGAGGCACTGGACTGTCCCGTGTTGCGACCGCAGACCTGGTTGAGTCATGCTCCACGCGCCTGTAGAGACCCTTCCGATGTGCGAAGAGAGAATATGCGTACAGAAAGGCTGGCAGGTTTTTACACCTCTACCAGTTCATATTGCCTTGACGAGTGAGCAGGAAGTGTTCCATACCTTATTAGAGGAACACACCAAAGCATTTGATGATATAATTCAACTCATAAGGGGGCATATACTTCCAGCACCACCACTCATTCTTACTATGCGCGACCGAAGCAGGTCACCAGTTTGTAAATCTGCTACATCAGTGCATCCATCTCTACCATTGCTGTGGAGCGTGAAGAGGATAACGCTGCAGGGCTACCATGACGGGTGTCTCCAAGGGCGAGGTTCTGCCCTTCAGGATGAAGGCAGTGAGTACGCTCTGTGTTCAACAATGGGCTCATCCATCGTGTGAACCAAGGACCTGGACGAAGTGTACAATGATAGTGAACAGGAAGAGGAGGCGGAAGATGAGGATGCTGGGGAGGAAGTGCAGCGAGAGCCCCGTGCACTGCGGGCCCAGGTTCGGGGCCAGCATGAAGAAATCCTGGAGTTGCAGCACCCGCTACAGGCTGAGCATGGCATGGCGGAGGTCCTGCACACCGCCACTGCTCGCTTCCAGGAGTTAACTCTTCTCCTCCAGACATTGGTGGGGCAAAGACCTGTCTAGTCGTCTCAAGAATGACAGTGTACTGTGTATATAGTGTAAATATTGTGTATATAGTGTTTTATCTTGTTGTGTATAGATTGTGTTTTTAGTTTTTAAATAAATTAGATTTTTTAAAACTTACAGTGCATGTGTTGAGAGACATTATTTCATATGCCTACCATAACTTTTTCTTAAAGGGCATCAGATGCGCCAGTCCTCGTACACTCAATCAGTATTTACATGGTACAATATTACATTATAATTAATTACAATAAAAGGTTTTAAAATATGCCATAATAGAGAATAAATATCATGATGTCGGTGATAAAGCAACGAAGTATTATACTGTCCAGAGGTAAGCATAAAAAAATAATAGTGATGATAGGGGCGAGAGTCCTGTCTGTGGTACATTACATGTCGTCCTTAAACACATATGCCTCCTGGTGAAGTGAGTGAGGAAATAGGAAACATATATATATATATATATATATACCTGCCGACTACGACACCCCCTACCAAGGTGATGTACAATAGGAAACAAGAAGGGGCTGGTGGGTGAGGAGTAAATGTAGGGGTGGTGGAGGAGTGGAGGAGGAGGAATGAGAGATGAGGCTTGTAGCTGGGGAGCTGATGAATGAGAGAGCGGAAGGAAAGTATGGGTAGAATGATAAGAGCTGGAGGAATGTATGGGTGGAATGATAGAGCAGGAGGAATGGGTGACGAGGCTTTTAGCTGGGAGCTGACAAATGAGAGAGCAGGAGGAAAGTATGAGTGGAATGAGAGAGCAGGAGGAATGGGAGACGAGGCTTATAGCTGGGGAGCTGATGAATGAGAGAGCAGGAGGAAATTATGAGCAGAATGAGAGAGCAGGAGAAAAGTATGAGTGGGAATGAGAGATCAAGAGAGAATGGAAATTAAATTTGGCGGCCTTCAGAACAAATTACTGTTGAAACTTGGTGGGAATGGGGGAAACTATTCCAAGATGGTTGATGGATCTAAAATTATTTTTAGAAATTTTTGAATTTTGAAAAATTTTGGAAAATTTTGAAAGTGATGTAATCCAAGATGATGTCCGGAAACAATATTGTGGCGGTGACATCATCCAAGATGGCGGCGGTGATGTCAACCAAGATGGTGACTGTGACGTCATCCAAGATGGCCACCACCGAACCTCTGAACCTCACCCTCAACCCTCAACCCTCTGTCCCCGGGCATACCAAATCGTACTACTCAAGCGCCTACAGATTACCAACCTACAAGACTGCTTGATGCCCATTGACGATCGGTCACAGTATGTGTGCGTATATATTATGCACGCATATGTTTATGTATGCAGGTAACTTACATTTCTTGTATAATGTATGTTCGTGTGTATACATGTAAATATGTGTTTGTGTTCGAATGTATGAATTCATTTTCAGTTCTGCATAATTTATGGATCTTGACAAAACTGAACAGGAATTGTTAAGTGTATTATTTTTAAGTACTGAATCCTGTGAAGGAGAACAACAATTCCTGGTTATTACCTCTATTTCGGGGCAATTCCCAATTCACCATATGTTCTTGTAACTATTGTCCATTGAAAAAGAACACATTCTTGCCTGGCGACAAGTGACCTCTACGTCGAATGGATCATTGCAGGATGTAGTGGGATCAACGCTGTACGGAAGACGCCCTAACAGGATTCCCTGCTCCCTTTGCAAGTACAGTGAAACCTCGTTTGTAAAAACCTCATTAAGCGAGAATTCTCCTAAATTAAAATTGTTTTCTTTACCAAGAGATATTGGAATGATATGAGAGACTGAATACTAACTGAAAAGGTTAATAAAAAATTCATTTGTAAATATAACTATGTAATATCAAGTTCAATGGTTAAAATGATGGCAATAAGAATTTTCGTATTTTAAAGATAAAGCTAATTTAAAAATTATCACAGAATAGTTTCAGTTTCTGTAAACACATGTTAATACAAACTTAATTATTACAAAGTACAACAATTAAAGTTCCTTAATTTGTATTAAAGGGGTTCCGTTTTAAATTTTCGAAGCCACAAAGCATCCCAAATCTCTTTGCCTTTTAACTTAAATTTTATAATTCTCAACAATTGTTAAGGGCGCTGCGTACCTCAGAGGTGAAACGTATGCCAGCATAGCGATATACATGTTGAAATGTGTGCCGTGTTGCTACCTCTTGAGCCTTTATAAGGCCAGCATTGGTATACGATAATTTATGAAGGGTTTTTAATGCTGGAAAGAGTCAGTTCATAATTTTTGCCCTTCATATCTATTCCTGTTGCAATAATAATATGCTGCTGTTCTTAATGCAATATGTTTCACGTGACATGAATGTCACTGAATATAATTTAACATATAAATCTATATTTTTGCCCACGGCACTGCTGTGTAGAATGCAACACCCTTATGGAAGAAGCAGCACTTTCATCATGTATCGTCCTACCCTCTAGAATTTTGTCACTGAATTGGCATACAGTTTTTTTGCCTTTCCCAAATATTAAGTGGAGAACTTCGTAATTTAAATGCTTGACGTACATTTAGAACAGCAACCAGCCAAACAAATTAAATATATAAAAAAATTAATTTCGGGATTAATTGAGGCCAAAATACACGTTAGAAAAGTTGAACTACGATTTTTGCACTATAGCGGAAGGTAAACTGGATTTGCGGAATATACAGGCTGTCCGGAAATTATGGACCTCCTTTAAAGAGACCATAACTTGGGGTAACAGCTACTACTGGGAATCGGTTTCGTGAACTGTACACTTAAATGTCTACATTTCTTGTCTGTCAAATTCAAGGACTTCTAAGAAGGACAATGATTACGGGCCAGGAAAAAGCTTTGTTCGTCCTGTGGTTGTGGGAAACAAAATATCCAGTCGCCGTACAGTGACGTTATCGGCCGAGAACTGCACATCCCACATACAACAGTTCACCAAGTGCTCACAGTAGGTTAAAGTTCCTTGCATACAAGTTACAAACAGTGCAGAAACTCCTCCCAGATGACAATTCTATACGTCGACAGTTTGCAAATGCAACTCTGCAGCACATGGAACAAGACGAACCGTTTCTTAACAATATCGTATTCAGTGATGAAGCGACATTCCATGTGTCTGGAAATGTCAACAGATACAATCGTCGCATATGGGGGTCGGAAAACCCACATGCATTTGTCGAATAGGAACGGGACAGCCCCAAGATGAATGTGTAGTGTGCTCTTGACAAAGAGAGCATAATTAGACAATATTACTTTCAGGAGACAACAGTACGGGCTACTAATTACCTTGACATGCTTGAACTGTACGCCACGTCACAGTTGGAGAATATGCTTCAACTGTACGCCACGTCACAGTTGGAGAATATGCTTCAACTGTACGCCACGTCACAGTTG
>PNEQ01093938.1:0-22295 GCA_003012365.1 Medauroidea extradentata | reverse complement strand
GTGCCAGAAACGTTACAACTGCAATGTTGCCGAGGCCACCTAGCAGCACGTTGCCTGCACGTGCCAGAAACGTTACAACTGCAATGTTGCCGAGGCCACCTAGCAGCATGTTGCCTGCATGTGCCAGAAACGTTACAACTGCAATGTTGCCGAGGCCACCTAGCAGCACGTTGCCTGCATTTGCCAGAAACGTTACAACTGCAATGTTACCGAAGCCACCTAGCAGCACGTTGTCTGCACGTGCCAGAAACGTTACAACTGCAATGTTGCCGAGGCCACCTAGCAGCATGTTGCCTGCATGTGCCAGAAACGTTACAACTGCAATGTTACCGAGGCGACCTAGCAGTATGATGCTTACACGTGCCAGAAGTGTTATAGATGCAATGTTGCCGAGGCGACCTAGCAGCACGTAGCCTGCACGTGCCAGAAATGTTACAGTTGTGACTTTCCCCACGATACCTGTTAGTTTCATTTCTGACCAACAGATGCCATACATACATATTGGCTATTATTTTGTATTCACATGTACAAATAATCCAAAAATTCTGTGTTTTACATGAGCTAATGTGGTATCCTATTAACTGTATTATAAAAATCCTAAAAGTTGGGGAAACAACATTTAACATTGTAAAACTATTTAGTATTCGCTTAATTATGACAGGGATGGTAAGCATTTTATTTTAATTAAGTACCATTAATAGTGGAATACTTTTCATATCAGTGATTGTGCATCCAAATGATCAATATCAATACAATCAAAAGTAATTTTTCGTACTTACATTTCGTCATTATTCTGACATTAAGTTATGATGATGTAACAATTTGCACTTTGTGTAAAAGTGTATGGAAGATAAAAAAAATGAACCTAGAAGTATTGAAATAAGGCGCTGGCGACGTGCTGGCGAAGTGCGGGCAGCGTTGCAATGGGACGTTGCCTGCATCTATTCTGCACATGTCTGGCACATCACAGCACGTTGTAGCAACGTCACAATGTTACAGTGTAACGTGCAGGCAACGTTGCCGAGCTGTTAGGGTAGTGGCGTACATAAATCCGTAAAGTGCAAATTTTGACGTTTACGACTCATTACGCGAAAACTATGAGAGATACAACAATTTTCTAAGAGGAAGATTTAGTCACAATGTATGTCTAAAATAAGAAAAATATATATGGTACAAATATAGAAATATAGAAAGACGTTGAAAACTGAGATGAACCTCGCCCTTAAAACGCAAAATTTTTTTTTTTTTTCAAACCTGTAGTAGAATGAACCTTAGTGTAGTGTCGCAGTTATTGGCACTGTCAAATACGTGGTGGCTTCCAAGAAAGGCACGTAGCCAATAACCACTAAGTACAGCTGAAGTACAGATGTGAACGTAAGGTAATGAAACTAGTAGATGCGATATTACACGAATATTCTATGCCACTACTTATGATGGAAAAACTCCACACTTTACTTTTTTTCGAGACTTATCGTCTGTTTATTGCTGGCACACGTTAACTATTTCATCACCATCGTATCCTAACCTACCACGGCAATATTATTACTGCAACAGATAACGCATCTACGAAATAAACAAACTAATTAAGACCATAAAATAAGGAGGTAATGTGCAGCACGCAACTAACTTTACCAAGATTATATCAGTTTGTAAGTGTCGCTGTGTCGTTGTTTAGAATAGGAACTACTAAAATAAAATATTTTTCTCGGTAATCTTAAATAACAATGCAAATTACAATACTAGTATTGTTACTATTAAATACCGTATGGTATATGGCTGATTTATTATAATTATGTTATTTTCACACTGCAAGCTTGAATACAGACTGCGGTAAAATTCAGTAATTGCAAATGGTGTCTAGTGGCTATATGTTAAAAAACAATAGTGCGTAACGAGTTTAGTTTAACTTTAAAAATGCCAACGCCTGTTAGATACTTTATTAAAGAAATATTTTATGACAAAAATTATATTAGTATACCAAAAAGCGAACGACGCCAACTATGTTTGAAAATTACGTCATCTAAAGAGTGCATGGTAGATAAATAAACGCTGAAAACATCAGATGATTTCTACGCTTTTCTCGAAGCCAATATGTATAAAATACTCAATGACAATCCTAGATAATGGTATTTGCTAACTTTATGAGTAAATATTTATCCAGAATTACTAATTTGTTACGCGTGATCTCTTGCGCCGCAGTTAAATGCACGAGGTTCCGGCGTCAGAAATTGTGCCTCAGAAGTTCGTAACACTGGAAACAATTTTGTTTAAAGCGTTGGCTAAAACTATAAAACTATTGTCTAGGAATGCTATTGTTTAACTTTCAAAAATTCGCTTCAAGAAACCTACAGTTATAGATTAATGCTTTTAGCGTTGGATTATGTACCACGCCCTCTTAAATACTTAGGTTCAGGCTCAGGGCAAAATAGGCAAAATAGACAGGATATCTGTTATAATACTGTTAACTGAAACATTAAGCGCGCACGTTTTTTACACTGACGATATCTGACGGTTACGATTTATCGGCACCAGTAGCAGCACAACCATTGTGTAATATTACAGTCAAATGTTAGGTACCAAATGCACACACATTACAATCTCATATCAGTTACGTGATTTCATGCCAGTAGTGATACGTCGACAACTTCTCCTTGCCGTCTTTATCCCTCCTACGTTGTATCTATCAAGTCTTTAATGTAGATTTCCTACATGTCAGTTACCACTCAAGCACTTGTAAACAATGCCATATCAGTTTACTGTTTATTGTAGTGAATATTTAATAGTTATCTAATACGACTACTCATTAATTATTAAGTGTTACTTGAGCCAAAACCTTTACCTCAAACGAATTTATTTTAATGGCGTGTGTGTTTGATTTGAGTTAACGGTACATGTTAACAAAAAAACTTATTTAAACATTAATCATAATACAAACACGATACGAGATTGCCCCCGCCCAAGCTACATTACAAAAAAAAAAAACATTGTTCTCAGGTGAGTCGCTATTATGTATTAACAGTTATATTTAGATCTTTGGTATTGTGCATCGAGTAATTATAATCTTCATCGTTCCGTCGCAGTGAACAAGAATCGATTTTTTTAAAAGCTGAAAGAGACTAAAACAATGCAAATGTAAGTCTTAAGTGCCTTTTAACTCTGCCGATATACAAATTTATCAAAGCATATGTTTCTCATTTTTGAAAATTAAGAACACGCGTGAAATATTATAAATAAGGCAGTATTTAGAGACTGAATAGTAATATCAATATTTTTCAAAGTTTTTTTTTAAGTAATCATAGGGCCTATATAGCATTTTTTTTAAAACAATTATTGAGTGGAAAGTAATTCATTATCTTTCTTGAACTTTTTACTTTTAATAAGTTAATTTTTTCAGAAGTTATCTTTTAACATTAATCAGTTAAATACTTTTGGCATTAACTTTAACCAGTTAGTGTCTGGTTAACTTTTTCCCAACTATGTCACCGTAACCCAGCCACGTGACAGTATCACTGGTGTAAAGTATTAACGGAGGTGTCTGGAATACACGGTGCTTGTTTAATTATCATATTCCAGCATATAATACTACAGTATCACGTCTTGCGAAGCCTACTATTTTTTTCTACAGTTTTTTGTCTGTGTTTTGTCTTACCAGTGTTCACATCCAGTCATGTCTCCCGTTATGTGTGTTGTCGTCGTCGTCGTTCATCTATTTGATTCCTTCTTCACACACCCCATTTTTGTTGGTTTTTATTATTGTTTCGTATGTCTTGTGTGGTTTTTGTGCCGTCTTTCTCCATTCGTCTATATTCCACTTAATAATTACTCTTGTGTTGTTTTTGTAATCTGTTGTTTGTCCTTACGTCGTCTTCTGGGATATGACTACTTCCTTTAAGGAATTATCTGTATGTTTTATGTATGTTGACTACAGCTTACTGGCTTTGCTTCCTTGATTTTTCGTTTTATTGTGGTTTTTTCTGCAAAACGGCAACATTCTACCGCAGTGGCGTATGTCCAAAACCGTTATGTTTATATTACCACTGTAATTGTTTAAACCAGCAGATTTTACCCCATGATTTAGCAAACGTGAATGTTATTCCGTTTATATTACCAGCAGTTGTAATACACCCAAATTAAGCGTTTTATCTTCATATATAAAATGAGGAGTTCCGCTCACTAACACACTCATCAACGCACAGCCCAAACCGCTAAACCTAGGAACATGTAATTTTGAGGAGAGTTTCCCCTTATGACGTAGACACCAACTAAGAAGGGATTTTTCGAAATTCGAAAATAAAAGTGTTGAAAAGAGTTGAAATATATTTTTAATGAATCCTCGACACCGCTCAAATCCGTTGAGATATCGAGTAAACTTTTCCTTCAGAATGAAGCTTGTAAAATTGAATTTTACGTAATTTTGCGATTTTTCGAAATTCGAAACTTAAGAGGGTGAAAAACAATAAAATGCGTTTTCAATCTATCATCGATAACTCTTATAAACGCTGAGATATTCAGGCATTTTTTGCTTTAGAATGAAGCTACGTATATCCCCAAAAAGTAATTTCAGGATGTTTTAAAATTCAATCTCGAAGGTCATTAAAAATAAAGCATGGTTTTAATTAATTCTCTGTATCTCTTAAACCCGTTGATATATCGGGATGGTTTTTAAATAGGAATGAAGCTATACGTAAGTACCTAAAATTAAATTTCATGATTTTTGGAAATTCGACAATTTAGTGGGTGGAATGACGTAACAAAACATTGCAGAAATCTTTGAACAACAGGCATGACCACGGAGAAATAATTTAAATGTTGTTATTTTTTGCCATCTTGTTGATACATATACATCTTTGGACACGGTTCGAATCCCGTCTAAGTAAGGCGACGGGAAATTGCTGTGTTATTGGATACGTGCTTATTAATCACAGAAATGTTATTTTCTTTTCGTAGTATGGACATTTAAGGGTGGCTTACCCTTGCGGTGTAGGAACTCACTAAGAGGTGAAAATGGGTGAAATATATTTTATCGATATCTTCGTTACATTATAAGCCAGGTAAAGTATCGTTAGGCTTTGGGAATGGAAAGTAGTAAAATGTGTTATCGCCATGTTTTCAATATCTCCTTAAATTATGTTATCAGTATAGTTTTGCCTGCAAAAATTCCACGCGTGCAAAGCCGCGGCCGGGAAGCTAGTTTTTTATACATCAGTGACAAATATAAACCTTATTAAATACGTACAATGCGTTCCATTATATTCTACAACACTGAATAAGATGGCGCGTGGTTAACACGCTGAAGACACGATCGCGAGAACACGAGTTTAACTACTATTCGGATGATCTTAACTTCAATTTTTAAATTAATTGCTGAAATCACAGCAATCTGCTTCTAGAAGTAATTTTCAAGTTGGATTTCCGTCCCCTTACGTGTCTGTTCGAACCATTAGTTTTGTCTCTAATGACCTCTATGTCTAAGACTCTCCTACTTTCTTACATCGTTTGGATGATTGCTGTTGGCAGTTGGTGGTACATCATTCATTGTTCACAGATTTTCGGTATTTCTGCTACTATATACCAGTCTATATTGATTCTTGTAGAAATTACTGGAATAAATATTTCAGTAAAATTACAAACCCATTCCGCTATTATTAAATATCCAGTGCATAAATCACTTTCCAAGACCTTACTGACCGTATTATTAGGAAAAAAAATATATGTTACATTTCTTGCTCGTTACTTTTGAATATGGTGAAGCCAATTTACAAAGTGTGCTGCACGCACTTTATGTTTCATAGTGAAAATGGTGAGAAATAACTGTTTAAAAGTAAAAAATAGCCAGTAGAACTACTTTATTGGATAGTGCGATATTTGTAAAGTGTTTGTTGTTGGCGTAGTTTTTGCTCCACGTGGCAAGATAACGAGGCGAGCAGCTGTGAAGGCGGCGATGACTGGCGCTACTTCACGCCACATCAGCGACCGACTGTTGTGTCAGGCAGGCTTCATTGACTGCACCTTCCAGTCTGGTAGGGCACCATTCATGTCCGCACACAACACGGCCTTCAAGACTCATATAAGTCGTTCGGGATAAAGTGAGCACTAAAGATATAACTTTATAAAAATTCAATATCCATTGTTGCATATAATTCGATATTTACAAGAGATACATTATTGCTTGTATAGTTGGAAGCGAATAAACACATGTAGTTCCGTGTATTTACCTATTTATATACAGCATTACTGAAATGACATCAAACGATCTCTCTGTATTTAATATACCTTAAAGCATTTAATTTAAGATCATATTGACATAGCAACTGAATGTATAATTTGACTTAACTAGCATCAGCACAAAGTAGAGCAACCGACGTCTGCACATTGCCTCTACCGCTCTGTGCTGTGGACTTCGTTCAAAATTCCACCGACAGGTGGCATTAGAGATAGGTTTTCGCCGCTTCGCTTGGAAGAAGCGTAGTTAGTTGAGTTATTGAGTGTGTTTGTCCGCTTATATAAGTTAATTACCCGTACACCGTATGAGACTCCTGCCATAAGTCAGCTTGCAAAGAGAGTCATAGTGAGTAAAATCTAAGGCTTTTCTGAAGGAACTGTGAGAAATTTTCTATGCAGAGACGAAAAGTGAGTGAATTCTAAGGAAAAACTGAGGAATTCTTAACGTGTTCTCAGACCTTCCGTAAGATTTTCTCAAGCTGCAAATCAACAATGGCGACCATAAATAAAGGTTATAATGCCACAATGGGGGAGAATAATATTCTTTCTTAGAATTAATTTGTAATATTTTAGAGGAAGAACATAACCAATGTGTAAACGAAAAACAGCACTGGTGTTTACAACATCATTTATATTCGTTGTACATTTTTACATGAAAGTGACGTCGTGTTTTTTAATGTCACAATTGTCTTAAACAAATTGGTTACGATAACATTTTATAAACCAAATCAACGACGTACCTTGTAATTTTTATTTGGCACATTTTTAACTTTACAGTATGCGAAACTCTAAATAGTAACTATTAAAACACCGTCATTTAAGTTTTGTGTATTGCAAATGGAAAGTAATATACCTACATATTTAGCTACGTTCGCAAGTTGATACACGAAGAGAAATTATTTTTCTCGTGAATATTGTGGTAACACTTAAGCTCAACTAAGATAACTCAATTTCCTGACTGTGCAATGCAAACGAAAAATTCTCAGATTTTACTCAAGTTCTCCCTAGTTTCACATTTGCATCAATATTTTCCTCACGCGACTCTTAAATCGACCCTATATGTTGCGAATTGTTACAGTACAAGTCTGGTAACTCATCATACATTTCATTAGTTCCTAAAAATACACGGGTACGCTACCACTACTACTGATGTTTGGACAATTGTACCATACCTACTTTCTCACCACTCCTTTAAATTGGTATGGTAAGAGATCAAATATTTTTACAGTGTATCTGGTATTAGAAACGGCTTTTTTTCTGTTTCATATGCTAAGAAAATACTTATTTATTATTTCTGTTAAGTGCGTCGTCGTCGTGCATGGCAGTATAAACTGAATGGAACTTGAATTATTGAATTGCACTTGTCATTTAGTCGTGTGTTTTTTTAGTCTTTTGAGTTACAAATTCGAATATAATATGCACACATTACATTATTCGTAACGGCAATAATGCGTCGTATAAAGCCTACATTATAGTCGATGCACAGATAACAGTATTATAAGACGCTAACTAGCAGGTATTTATAATTAAGACTACTGCCGATAATAGCGTGTGTTCAACAACCATGTATTTATTAAGTACGAGATCGTAGATAACATTTAAATGAACAGTGTAATGAAGATGTGAACATTGTACATATTATGAAAATAATAGCACGTGCAATGTTTATGTCTACATGGAGCGGAAAGGTATCAACTGAAGGAAATAGGTTTTTTAGAGAGCTCACATTATCCCAAACAACCTATATATGACCAGTTGCTCGTGACGGGGCATCACTTAACTGCTCGACAATTACACGCCTTATAAACTTACAATATTCTCTGAATCACCATCGCTTTAGTTAAGAACTGCTACGTTCTATCAAGTCAAGCCAGCGTATTATTTGAATAAAAAACTGTTATTAAAAGTATATTTGCTGAATTTAAACATGCGAAAAAATTATGTGGTAGAAGTTTTCGTAGCTTATTAAAAATCTTTGCTGAAATAAATGTAGTTCATCTATCGTTACAAACCACATGTCAGTTTTAATAACATGTTTATATTGGCCAGTTGTGTGAATACGTTCATCTCACAAACATGGCTTATGGTTTATAAATTGCTCCACTGCGAAGGTATTCATAACACAGTTTAATTAACCATTTGAGGTGGAAGTGGAGTAGCTCTATACGTGGCCAAACTAATTGTAGAGCTCAATTTCATTAAAATTGTCAAAAACGTACTGTTTTAGTTGCACATAAAAGAGGAATGATTATAAATTGTAGCACTGAAAAAAAAATTAATTCGGTTACGTAAACTTGTTAAAAAATGATTCGTTGTAACTAAAGTTTTAGTTTGAGAAAAAAAATTATTCATGTTTATACTTTATAATATTTCATATGCTTGTATGCAAGGAAATACTAGTTAGTTTACGATAATTTTAATACTTTTTTGTGTATGTTTCCGACGTGAATATTTTACTAAGATGGTTATTTACATGATCTGAAACAGATTTATACAAATTACTAATACATTATCAAAACAAAAAGGACATCTTCAACAGATAATTTGGTCTTCCGAAAGTCAACCCAAAAATTTCACAACCTAGAACGTGTAAATACGAAAATTTTATTTGTGAAATTATATTTATTCTACCTACGAGTAAATAGGGCTATTTGTTTGCATGTATAAGACATTTTGACAGAGACCCAACAAAATAACTTCATGAAAAAAATGTGTCTGGAAAATTACTAGGCCCTAAAAGTTCGTTTGATGCATTGTCTTAAGTGTATAAATATACAGCAGACTCAAAATCCAGGCAAATTGATAGTTTTACAGGCAACGTACATATTGAGCTGTTTAAAAAATTGGAGTTAAAGTAACTAGCATTTCTGGCGATTGCGTTACTAAGATAATAAAGAAATCATTATTGTTTTTTAATTGGCGTCGTAAGCCTAAACGGCAAGGTAATGGGTTCGTTACCAGCACACTTCTGGTGAACCTTTTTTACTCACCTTACGTTGTTTGTGCTGTTCACGAGAGCATCAAAAATAAGATAATTACTTGGCTCGCATGTGCTTCATGAAAGTAAAATTTTCAGTTTCTTGTCCATCCAACGTTTCACCAAAGTTGGCCCAACGTAATTCAAATGATACCACTATGCATACAATTGACGTAAGTTAATTTAAATTCTCATCACGCGTATTGTTGGTAATATGTAGAAAATAAGTTAACGTCTAATAAAATATCATTGTCAATATCAATAAGAAAAGCAAAGAGTCGTATCTGAGGCCATGTTGCATTCTTCTGTAGGAGGCGTGTGTTTGCTCGAAGACCTTGAGAGTTGCGGGAGGTTTTGAAGGCGAGAGCAATGACTCCGTGACGACCCGTTGCCCTGCTGTTGGAAATCTGAGACACTCATGCACTAACACACTTAGTCATGAGCCTGTGGTAAATACCGTAGAGGCTTAGCACTCGCAGCGACACAATGCCGAACATTGTTTGACTGCAGATCTCGGCATAAACCTCTGGCTTTATATTTCGTACATGTTGAACTAGGTTAAGTGCGTTGAATGACAAATTATATTTAAGTAAGGTAAGGGAGCATTGACCTACTTGGGATTTTGCGTTACTTGACATTGGCTACATCTGAAGGAGAAATTTTGTACTACCAATGTAGATTCAACGTTTTAGCAGATGGTGATACATTCGAACATAAAAAAAATTATTTCAATAAATGTAACTACTCAATAATTTTTTCAGCAGCTTCGTAAAATATTGTAGAACTGTTACTGGTGTGAACGATCTAATTCCAAAAGGAGTGAAGGAAATATACAATTTATAGTAAATTTTCAATACACTCTGAATAGGATTCGGTGAACTGATTGCCGGTGGTTTTTCACTAATTATAGGAGAATCAGTTTCAAAAAATTAAATAAAAGGAAAACTGCAGATAATCCTTTACTCTTCGGCCAGTGAATAAGGAAATCTGTGATTTTTCACTCATAGCCAGCGGTATTTCACTGATATAATTTATTGAACTACTCCATCAGGATTCACTGAAATTCCAGTTGCAGTCAGGTCATATTCACTGATTTACATTTCAAATGTAGTGTTGCGCTAGTGTAGGTTTTAAATAAATTTCAATTTTATTCCCTAGATGAAGCCAGCCTGAGGAAACGTAGAAGTTGTTCTTAACTATTTGCCAATTTATTATATCAACTGTGTCTGCAGTTCGGACGCCCGTTTCATATGTGACCTTCATATTGAACTTTTCTCGTCATCTTCGATGAAATAATACCATCTAATTTCCTACTGTAGTTGTCTGTGCTGACCACCAGTCGAATTGCCCTCGAAACCACACAGAATGCCAATACAACACATTTATTTTTTCCTCAAAATACATTCACATTTATGAGTCCTTCCATAGAGGAGAGATTTTCGACGATGTGTTTGTATTATTCTAATAATCCCCACACAGGTTTGTACATCATTTAACCATACGTTCTCTTAGAAAATGAAATGTAATTCACAATGAACTCCGATCCATTTGTGGCTAATACATCACGAGCATTGAAACCTTCGCTGGTATCTCTCAGCAGTCACTTCTCTTTACTCCAATACACGTATTGCTTTCTCCAATTCCTTGCTTTAAAACACACACCAAAACAAATATTAAATGCCGTCAGATTTGTTACCAGGTTTACAAGACTTCGTTTAGGTACCCAAATCAAATACAGTTTTGCGAGAAACAGTGTTATTTAAACATTTTGTTAGCTACGAATTAAATTGTAAATTTGAGAGACAATGGAATGTGCTGTAACGTCCCCAAAAATAATAAGATAACAAAATTTTGTTAGTATTTTTTAGTTGTCTTCCGCCTTAAAACCGTCATTGTCTAGACAAAACTTTGCGATAATTCTTCTCCTAATATATAACTGTAACACCTAATTCAGACTCTAACTTCTGAATGTTGAAAGGGCGATTTTCAAAGTAGAACCAGAAACATTAAACAGCTAGCTAATAATTACGTTAACTACTGTTTACGTTTTCGGGTGGTAACAAATCATTATCGATACATAAATGTCTCTTGAATTCACATAATTCACGTAAACAGTTCCACAATTCTCTATGTATATAAGAGAACACTGACTGACTGATTGACTGACTGACTGACTGACATATCAAACTGCAGCCCAAACCAGTGGACCTAGAATCGTGAAATGTTTTTGGGGGCGGTATCCCTTTAGGTCGTAGGCGAGCACTCAGAAGGGATTTTTTTTTAAATTCCACATCTAAGGGGGTGAAAACGGGTAAAATATATTTCCGAAGAACTGTCGTTAGAGCTCGAACTGGACGGCCTATCATCGTGGTTTTTACTTTAATAGGACACATAACAACGCATATTAGCCCATTTCAGGATTCTTCGTATTTCATCATTTAAGGGGGTGGAAAGTCCTTAAATGTGTTTTCAATTAACTATCGGTGTCTATACAGTCATTCGGGATAGAAAATTGGTTTTTCACTTCAAAATATTTATTACGTAAATACCCATAAAGTAGTTTTAGAATTTTTTCGACCTGCAAGAAGTGAAAAGGGATATATATATATATATATATATATATATATATATATATATATATATATATATATATATATATATATATATAACATTCGTCTGGCGGAGGACTCTCGTATTAGGCTCCTTTTAAAACAAATAATGTTTCCAACAGTTTTTTCTTCTATATTTTGCGACGGATTTGTAAAGTATTAATAAGAGTTCGGTTAACTTCTTTCTTTGGATTTTATCGCTACATTTTTTTCTCTAAAGTGTACGGAATATCGCATTACTTGACAAGACAACAATTGTTAAGCTCCAAATGCGATGCGTCATGTAACGACAGTGCACAAGAACCAACGCCACACTCCGCAGTACTAACAATAAACCACATTGATGGTTCATCATTCAACTCTGTCACTGTCCCTCTCTCTCTCTCTCTCTCTCTCTCTCTTGCCCACACTGTTCCTCTTACTCCTGACACTGTCCCTCTCTCACTTGACAATGTTCCTCTCACTCCTGACACTGTAGATCTCTTTTTTTCTTTTTTTTTTTGGCATTCTCATACACACTTAACACTGTCTCTCTCCCTCTTAGCATTGTCTCTCCTACTCTTGGCACAGTTCTTTCCACTTTTGGCACTCTCTATCTTACGCTTCACACCGTCCCACTCACTCTTGGCACTGTCCTTCTCACACTTGACACTGTCCCTCTCACTATTGATACTGTCCCTCGCACTCTTTACACTGTCCCCCTCAAATTTGGCACTCATTCCCACTTTTGACGCTGTCCCTCTCACCCGTGCACAGTTTCTCTCACACTTTTAAATCCATCCCTCTCACTCTTCATACTGTCCCTCTCACTCTTGACAATGTTCTTTTATTCAGTCATACTTTCTTTTTACATTACAGCTATCAAATATTCTTGTTGAACATATCTCGCATACTACATATTTCCTTATTTTATGCAGATAGTTTAATTTACACTCCGTATTTTCTTGCCTAGTTTTCTTACTATTTTACTAGCAATATTTACCAGTTCATATGCTACTAATATCAATTCATATACATCGCCTACGTGTGGCTGTAACCAATGTTTCCAGTAGTAATTTCACTATTTGCAGTGAAATTTACACTAGGCCTACATATTTGAATTTTTCGATTTCGTTTACACTAATAATATAACTTTTAACATTACTTATCTAACTATGTACATCAAATTTCAAAATGCTCGTTTTACAATGCATACTATCACTAAGTACTAAGTTGTTATAATAGTGTACACAGCGAAAGCTTCTAGACGTCATTAAAAAATACGTGATACACTTTCAGTCTAATATTAACTGAAATCGTTTGGGATTAAAGCCTTAATTTATTTATTAAAACTGCTAAATTAAATCTTCTATTTCGTTTAAAAATATCAAAACAATAAACAAATTATAATAAGACTGTTGCCAACTATTCGTATTGCATAGACAAGTATTTAAATTCGATAACTGCACTTATTATTTCTCATAGTTAGCAGACATTGACGCAGTAAGCTGTGCTGTGTGTGTGCAAGAGAGAGAGAGAGAGAGAGGATAGCTACAAACATACGCCGCTCCCCGCCCTCGTTGCACCACAAGCCTCACTGGACCAACTACAGCTGCAGAGCTACACTGTACATGTGCCGGACTTGCCTGCAGCCTGGCGTGGAATGCAGACGTGACCTCCCCCACCCTCACACCCTCACTATGTGGTCCACGCGTCAGCCTTCCTGCTGTTTAATCAGCCGACTGGATGTCCCTCATTTGTCACTCATCCTCTTGTGGCTCCGGCGACCACTGAGTCAACAACAAGTTTTAATGCACATATTAAACATTTCAACAATGAGCAATGGTACTCACAAATAGTTAAATATGGTCTTTAATATGCTCCACTGTGAAAAGTGGTTGGGTTAGGAATGTAGTCACACTTCAACGTCATAGCCAGATATTACGCTATTACCACGATTCAATATATGGTGGACACTTAGGCACCAACAAAATCTTAAAAAATATAAGTTATAAGTCTACTTTCACTTGATCATCTATGAAATAGAGTGTTTATAGCTATGTGAAATCTTATCCGCATGGTCAAATTGATAAGCCTGCTCAACAGACCAATTTCAGTTTTTCATAGGTGGACATGCCTAAATGGCCGTGATACATGTAACCATTTTTGGTCCGTTACTGTGCTCAAAGAAAGGAAATTATTTTGATCTTGGTCAATACATTCACAAAACCTGTCATTTTACTTTCTTTAATTGATATTAAGGTTCTTGAGAAGTGTCTGACTTATAACATCAGGAGAGTTCTTGGAGCACCAATGCATTTAGTTACAAATACTGCCAGATGTTTTCAATCGGCGGCGTTCAAGAATGTATTTTGAATGGGCTATACAATTTTACACCTCTAGTCCTTATTTTTCTATTGGCATCACGTCGAAAGGTTCAAAAAATTTGAAGGCCTGTTAAACAATTTTTGTAACAGAGATCACTCTATTTGGGCAAAGATATTGACACGTTTAATGTCCGTTTTGACCTTACGCTGCCCGAGTTGACAGTGTGTGGGTATTGTCAAGTAAAGCAGTCTTTGTTGATTAAATGGATATCCCTGTGTCTTGTGAGTTCCTCGTCAGCGCCGAGCGAGCCTAACTATGGGAACAAGTTGCTGAACGAATGGAGGCCGCAAAAGCCCAGATGGCATGTAGATAAAATAGTAATAGTTAGAGCCCACAATTTTTCGCGAAAAGAATTCTGCAACAGTTTGTTTCAATGCCTTATGTGCACATATGAAGCTCTGCTTCATGGTTATTGCACTGAAGAAAGTGTATAGATGCAGGTACCATACTTCTGGTAAAATAGGGACAACAAAACAACTTGTTTGTCGGTACTACTCTGGACAGTTCCTTCAACAATCTGTTTTGTGGAAGTTGCCATCTGGTTTGTAAAAGCAACAAGGCTCTTTGTTTCTTCTAGAAAACAGATTGTTGAAGGAACTGTCCAGAGTAGTACCGACAACCAAACTGTTGTGTTGTCCATATTTGAACTGAAGTATGGTTCCTGCAACTATACTTTATTTCAGTGTGGCAGAATGTATAATTGTACAGACGTGGCTCATTTGACTGTGGCAACAGGAACAAGGTTACTGCGACACCACACGTCTGTGATTAGCGGGTAGAACTCTAGACGCTTAGAGTTATAAACAGCCAATCACTGGCCATGAAGCAGGGCTTCATATGTGCTCATAAGGCATTGAAATAAATTGTTGCAGAATTCTTTTCGCCAAAAATTGTGGGGGCTAATAATAGGATTACGCCGCCCTTTCGGCAGTGAAAATTAGTATTTTGTAAGAATTCTGATTTCGCTTATGCTATTAAAGTAGTTTATTTAATGTCGGTAGTTAAGTTTTTGAGACTATTTGCGTTGGAGAATTTTTTGGTAACGAACACGCTTTTAACAACGTGGTCTTTAGAGCCGATGAAGGTGAATGAAGTGAAGGGAAAAAGAAACATAGCTACATTCATGTCCGATCTCATATTTAATTGGCCCCCAGGACACCAATGAAATATAACTAGGGCCCCCTGAAAACGGCAAATAAAATCTCCAAATTTCGTCACAAAAACTTGGCAAAAGCGGTGCTAAAATAGCTTTAAAAAACTGTAGAGAGGTGTTAAAAAGCGGTATTAAAAATGCAGGAAAATCGAAAACGAGTGTTAAAAATTGCTTAAAATCAAAAAGTGGTGTTAAAAATGCTTGGAAATATTAAAAAACGGGTGATAAAATTTGCTGAAAAAGAGGACACTATGGCCAATTCAAAATATTGACATTGCAATTTGCAAACGAGACTATGCACTGCTGTTAAAAAAAATTAACCGTTAATTCACAATAAATAACTGGACGTCCCATCTCTTGGTCTTTATCCACGCATGAAAAGTAGTTTTCCGTCGTGTTCGGGATTTCCTGCACTTTTTACTCCGTAGAGAAGTGAAGATGACGGCAACCATGAAAATTTTGTGTGAATAATGTTCATTGTAAGAAATTTATTATGGGAAAAATATAAATAGTATATTTAAATTATAGTAACGTTATTTATTTTCAGCATGGTAGCAGAGCTGTGGTTGTGAATGGATATATAGGTAAAATATTAATGATGTCAGTATTTAGAGATAAGTTACCGATTGCACCATTTGCTGGAGTTAATTTCAGTGCATGGTCATTTCGAATGAAAAGTATTTTATAAGAAAATGGAGTATTACAAGCGATTGAAAATGAAGACTATTATGAAAAAATGCAAATAAAGTAGGTGAAGCAAAGGCACAGGTAATACTTATAGCTGGTGTGGCAGATAGACATATTGAATATTTAAAGAAGGAAACAGCAAATTCAATATTTAAAAATGTACAAGATAATTACCTGAAAACGAGTGTACGATCAAAATTATTCTAAAGAAGACGGTTGTCAGGAATGCAGTATGTAGAAACACGATCATTGACGGAACATTTTACAAAATTGGAAGAAATTTTTACAGAACTTAAAGAAGATGACACAATTTTGAGTGAAGAAGAAAAAGTAAACTGTGTGTTGCTGCCAATATCAATGTCATATAGAAGCTTTATTATAGCATTAGAGACCATGGGAAAGTTACAGTTAGACTTTGTAAAAAAACAGACTACTTGGAGAAGAATAGAAGAAAAAAAAAATATTCAGAAGAGTTATGTTATGGCAGAAATATGGCTCACATTAATGCATTTTCCTGTTCTGTATGTGGAAAACCAGGCCATAAAAAACCAATGCAACATGAGAAACAATTTCTAGCAAGGAAGAGGGATCTGTGGTAATTATCAACGAAGTCGAGGACAGAACTTTCTACAAAATTGTAGAAATTTTCAAGGATACAAGCAGCATGTAGAATTTCAACAGTCTTCAAATTACAGCAGACCCACCAGAGGACAAGGACGAGATCAATTACGAGGACAAGGACGAAGTCGTCAAGTCTATACAGCAGAACAGCACATATTAAATAATGTAGCTTTTGTAGGTGTCGCCAGTCATGAGGTAAATAACAGTAACAATGTAAAGTTGATGTGGTGTATAGACTCAGGATGATCTGATCATCTAGTAAACAGTAAAGAATTCTTCATGGAATATATTGAACTCAAGGAGCACAAAAAAATTGCTGCAGCTAAGAATGGTGTACTATTAAAAGCAACAGGATTTGGTAACATTAGAGTAAAATGATATGAAGAAACAAAGTTACAGTTTGTACAATTAAGAACGTATATTATTTATCTGAATTGAGAAGGAATTTATTGTGAGTGTCGAAAATGGAATCTAGTGTGTTGAAAATTATATTGTATCGTAGGCAGGGTAAAGTATATTGTAAGGATAAAATAATTATGCTAAGAAATGCAAATAGTATGCTTTATAATGTTGAAATGGAAGTTTTTGAGCAAACATGTAATTACTCTGTTACTAAGGATTGTAACGACGTACTTAATTTATGGCATAGACATTTAGGTCATTTAGAAATAAAAACAGAACTATATTAGCTCAGAAGAATTTGGTTAATGGTTTAGACGATTTGAAAAACCATAGAGTAGAAAATATGTTATGTGAACCCTGTGTATTGGCAAAAATGAGGCAACCTTTCAGTGGGATAGGACACAGAGCAACAAAGCCACTCGAATTAGTACACACAGATATTTGTGGACCATTAAGTCCAATAAGCAGATAGGGTTACACATATTTTTAACTTTCATTTATGATTATACACATTTTATTATTGTGTATTTGTGAAAAGAAACTTCAGAAGTGTTTGAAAAATTTAAGAATTTCTACAATATTATACTACAAATAATTTTAGTGAACAAATTTTAAACCTATGGAGAGATAATGCTAGAGAATATGTGTCAACTGTTATTTAAAATTTTTGCGACCAGAAAGGTATCTCATTACAATACTCAGTACCATACAATCCCGAGATGAATGGAGTCGCGGAGCGAATGAATCGCACACTAGGTGAAAAGGCGAGAACAGTACTGCTAGAGTCTACCTTAGGAAAATAAATTTAGGCTGATACAAAATTATATGCAGCATATGTTACAAATAGAAATCCATCAATTGGAAAATCTTCAACAGCAAGTGAAGAGTGGACTGGAAGAAAATCAGATGTGTCAAACATGAGAGTGTTTTGTTCAATTGCCTACAACCATGTCCCTAAACAACAAAGACAAAAATTCGACAATACCGGAGAAAAATTGATTATGTTAGGATAGAGCACTTCAGGATATAGACTTTTTGAGATGGAAAAGAATACAGTGGTTATTGCGAGAAATGAATTTGATGAGAGGTCAAAACATGATGATTGTGTATGTCTACCGACAGGCAGCAAAGAATCGTTTGTGCAGGGAGAAGAGCAACAAGAAAGTAAGGAACTTGTGACAGAAAAAGAACAAGAATCGTTAAATATAAAAGAAAATAGAAAAACAAGAAAAAGGGAGAGTGCAAAAGAAGACACAAAGGCCAAAATGGCATGAAGATTAACAAACGAGTTTAGATGAGAATGATGAAGCACAATTTGCTTTAATTACTAGGCAAGAAGATGTATCATTAACTTTTCAAGACATTGAAGAAAGAGATGACAAACTAAACTGGAAGGAAGCAGTGGTCGAAGAATTAAAGGTATTGGAAGAAAACAAAACTTGGAAAGTAGTTTCAAAACCTGAAAATAAAAAGCTTTTGGATAGTAAATGGATATTCACAAAGAAGATGGTAGGAGAAAAAGAAATATGTAAAGCAAGTCTAGTAATACACGGTTTCCAAAAGGAAGACAATTTAGGAGATATTTATTCACCAGTTTTAAAATTAGAAACATTAAGAGTACTGTTGTCTGTTGCTGCATATAGAGAATACCGTATACATCAAATGGATGTAAAAGGAGTTTTCCTGTACGGTGATATAAATTAAGAAGTATATTTAGTTCCACCAGACGGAATAGAAATACCGGTACCATCTGAACAGGTTTTAGAGTTAGAAAAATCACTATATGGGTTAAGAAAATCATCGAAATATTGGTATGAAAAATTTAGTAACACCATAACCAGCTATGGTTTCAAAAGATCTGAAAATTACTGTTGTTTGTTTAGCATGAATTATACATATTTGTTACTATACATTGATGACAATTAAATATTTGGCAGTAATCTATCACAAATAACCAAAGTAAAAGAGTTTTTATCAAGAAACTTTGAAATGAAAGACATGGATTGCGAAGAATTGACATATTTAGCGATAACAATTACTAATCGAAAAGGAAGGATCATCGTCAATCAAACAAAATATTTGCTAAGTATTTAAAAATGTTATGGCATAGAAAATGGCAATGGTTGTGACACGCCTATGGATGCTAATTAAATTAGATAACTCAATTGTTGACTTGAAATTTGAACATCAGTGTAGGTCATTAATAGGAGCGCTTATGTATGCTACTGTAGGTTCAAAACCAGACCTAGCTCAGTCTGTTTGCTATTTCAGTCGATTTGAAACAACGCCAAATGAAAATTTGTGGAAAGCATTGAACAGAATACTTTGATATGTAAAACAAACTGTTAAGTACAGCATTGTATAGTCTAAAGAACAATGCAGTGCATTACCACAACTGATTGGTTATGCTGATGCTGATTGGGCTCGAGATAGTGATAGGAAATCGACTAGTGGGTATTTTTTAAGTTGTTCAATAACACTACTGTTTGGAGGTCCAAAAAACAAAAAACTGTTGCACTTAGCACAACTGAAGCAGAGTTGATATCTTTGTGTGAGGCTGTAAAGGAAGCATGCTGGCTACAAAACTTGCTATTGGATGTAAATGTTATAATAAAAAATGTAACTATGTATGAGGACAACCAAAGTACTATTAAAACAGTCACTAGTCAAGATCAGAAAAGGTTAAAACATATAGACATAAAATTTAACTTTGTCAAACAAAAGGTAGAAGAACGTTTAATACATGTAGAGTATATAAGTACCAAATATCAGCTAGCTGATGTAGGCCTACTTACCAAACATTTTCCAAACATATGTTTATAAAATTCATATCTGAATTGAACCTAAAAGATGAAGATTGAAGGAGAGTGTTGAAGATCAAACAACATATTTCAGTTTATTAAATTCATAAGTGTTAAATGTAAGTTTAATGTCTTTGGCAGCTTTTGTAAGATCGATGGACAAGTTGTTGATCAAGAAAATGAAAATGTTGTGTGAATAATGTTTGTTCATTGTAAGAAATTTATGATGGGAAAAATATAAATATTATATTACATTAACATTCTTTATTTTCATCATTTGTAAATTAAACATTTTTCTGACAATAAAAATAAAAAAGCAGTTATTTTTATTTTTGTAAATTATGTTACACACATCTAGGTTTATGTAAAATCATTACATTGTAATGCTCAAACATTTCCCTCGCTGCAGTAATTCCATTTTTTTAAGAAAATCATATTTTTTGCACAAAAATTTCTTAAAAATAGGCTATAAGTTATTTATGTTTTATGGCTTAATGTTGCGTTACATGGAAGTTCCGTATTTATACTGTAACCTTCATACTTAGATAAAATGATTAAAAAAATCAGAAGATTGCATGCTCTTAAGCAAGATGTAACAATTTTTGTAATACAGTGCAATTTGCAAATATGGGTGACATGACTATCTGGTAATTCGTTAAATGTTTGAAAAGCTGTCCTATGTAGTTTGCACTATTTGGTGTAAAAGTTAATCATTAAAATAAGTGCTAATTTCCAATAATCTTTACAGTTTAGGTAAAAGCTGCTATGTTAATAACAAAACATACTTGAATGTACTATGAATTTAATTTTCTTTCTTCCTTATTGTTGAAACATTTTTTTTTAAATGTTGCATTTACTTTGAACATGCATAACTTATTCCGTTAAAAAAATTTATATGAAGTGAAAATAGATGATCCCAAAAAATTTACCTTTACATTGTTGATTGCTTTCTACTTGAAAATAAATATCACAAAAATTTTAGCTCATTAATCAACTACAACTTATTTCTTAAGTTTTTAATATTAGCTTTCTTTACTACTTATTACTTATTATTTTAAACTTAAAAACGCATCGGTGTACTTTCTAAATATCACCACAAATCAATACACTTTATTCTGACATTTAAAAAATGTGGTGTAGTAATATATATATATATATATATATATATATATATATATATATATATATATATATATAAATGAAAAATAATGTCACAGAATATCTCTGTAGCCTGAAACTGTGCTGTATGTCATAAACAAAAACTGATAAAGTTCAAAACTAGGAAGGCATACATATGCTTGCAAATTTATTTAAGTATCCTTATTTCAAATTAAAAGTACGTACAAAAAAAACTTTATTTTTGGAACTCTGCGTAGCTCGCAGTCACAAAAGAAATTCGGCAATATGGAAATTGATTTCGATGTGTGTTAACTTCGAGGCAAATGTTTCTAATTAAATATATTATCATGAATACCCTATTTCAGAATAGCCTTTCATAGCGCACTGTCGCAGGAAAGAACTGTCCAACTGTGTATTTGACATGTAATTTTAATCATTGATTAACTACTTCATTATTTGTACTTTTTTTTTCAGATAATGAGATATAGCATCTTCACCATCAACAAATAATCAGAAATTATGTTTTTTGTGTACTATCATGCACTTTACGGAAAGAACTTGTAAATAAGCCACATGAATATAATGCTAATGTGTACTGAACAGTGCTAAGGTAATGTAATGTTGTTCGTGTACAACATACTCTATTATGTTTTTAAAATAAAGGGGACTAATTGTGTACCTTTTTTATTCCCAATTACTATGTGAATTTTTCCTTTCCGGAAATGTTTTTTCGTATTATTTTTATTGTGGGTGCAAAAATTGTAGTACAGTATAAGAAAACTCTTAAAGGTTGAACCACCTGTATCTTGTTTTTATAAAAGTCAGGACTTTTGTGTTATACTACTTTCATGCTTGTTTCTACTACAAGAACAGCACAAACTGCAGTATTGGTACGTACGATCTCAAGTACATACCTAATGACTCAAAATATTAATTTTAACGTGTCATTCACTATTTTTATTTTCAAACCATATCTTGTTGGGTGGAAATTCATATGCGGTTTGCGAATGAAAGAAATGGAATACAATACTTCTCTAATGTAAAAATAGATCGCAGGCTTTCGCGGCCGTTGTCTGCATTTTCTTGGCTTGTGGGTGTGAGCCGCGTCTGAAGATTGTCTTGCGACGTTTCGGCAGTCCTTCCCTGTTGATGTTGTTAGGGTGTTTTATTATCTCTATTGCCTCTCTCACAGTTCTCTGACGATAATTACTGATGTTGGTTATTGTAGAGAACTTGTCAAAATCGATGCTGTGTTTCGTTTCCATGGAGTGTTCTGCTATTGCTGACTGCTGGTTTTCGTATTTGTATGCTCTGATGTGTTCTTTAATTCTTGTTGT